>PQWD01012090.1:0-46958 GCA_019425675.1 Leucinodes orbonalis
TTAGTCAAACGTAGGGTAAATAGGTCACCATTATCTATCACCATTTTTGAGAAGTTTATGTATCAAAAATAATGAACGCGCTAATCTCAGGAACTACTGGTTTGATTTAAAAAAATCTTTTAGTGTTAGATAGCTTATATATCGAAGAAGCTAAAGGCTATATATCATCACGCTACGAGCAATAGAAGCAGAGCAGTTATGAAGAATGTTTCAAAATCGGGGGTATTTTTTCATACTTGGAGCTTCTGCTCACCTATATAAACGAAGTAGCGGGTTAAAGAGAGCGTTAATCCAAAGTACGAGTAACTATTCCACGCGGGCGTAGTCGCACGCAAAAACTTGTATAAATATTAAAGCGCGCTATCGCTTATAAATACAGATTTATTATATATTTTATTCAATGAATAAAACATGAAAAGGTAAGCAAAAACATTCATAAGAAAAGATGACATAAGCCTCAGCCTTTATTTCCAGGGGCCCAAACAACGAACTTCTGCCAACTATTCTGGCAGGATTCTTAACAACACATTTATGAATATTGTATTGTATGCTGCGATTATCGTTACAAATGGAAAGATGTAATATTTGTTTATCTGTCTAACAGCAGAACTTTATGATACATTTTACCATGATTATCATATTATTCGCAGAAACAAGACCCCCTATTTCACATATTCGTTGACGTTTAATTATCATAGACTTGATTTTAGAATGTTTAGAAGAGTTTGCCCGATAGACTTCAGAGTCTTCCGACTTCATCTTACTTTCAAACTTTGCTTTCAGAAGATAAATAGTTTTGACGATTTTCAAATAGAAATCGTCTTTAAGAGTACATCCATTAAAAAAAGTAATAACCTCTCTCCTCACTCTACTTAATAGCCACGATAGATAATGATTATAACCTAGAGGCACAGACTGTAATTTTAACGGACTGCATCTCAATTAAACTTCGCACAAATCTTGGGTAGGGGGAGGGTCAGTAAAGTGTGTATTTTTTCATTGCATGGTCCTCCTCAGTAGTACCTATACACCTATACAACACCTATACTTCATACTTTACATTTGGCACAAATAATTTTATTTTTGAGTCTTTAAGTCAGCCTGTTCAACGGACATCAGATCAAAAACAACTTCGGAAACGAGTTTATTACGATGTTAAACGGCGCTTGGCAAAAGCCTTTGTGAACTTTCTATGACTTAAATGTTGAGACCCTACATAATTTACTGTTTCACTGCTTGAAATTGCATATGAATATGTAGAAAAAAACAAATACAAGTCATACACATATAAAAAATTAAGAAAAAGGTTTATGGAGTAACAAATGTACAGTCATCAATTGTGATGATTACACACCTACACTCAAATCAATGAGGCCTAGCAACAAGTGTCTCAAATTTGCTCTCGTCTCGGCATGAGAACGGTAATACTGCGCGTGTTCTCGGTCTAGCCGGCTCCAAGTATGAGTCATCGATACCAAGGCAACTATAAATATAGTATATAAAAGTGTATGGTCGTATCTATATTACAAATTACGTGGCTGTATCGATGTCCCAGTCGTAAACTACGAAGCGGTCTCGCGTTGTAATGAACGAATTATCTCCAGAAATAGTGATTCGGTGAGCATTGCGTTCTTTTATCACTTTTTGTAATTATATATCTAATGATTTACTTATTTTAAGGGAAGGTCAAGCCAGCTTAACAATCTTTCGTAATAACGAAGATAACATGAGCAATACTATGAAACAAGTAAATGGCTGCATTTGATTAGCCAGGTGAGACGTTTGAAATATTGAGTCACGCAGAACCTTTGCTGCACCGACATTGATGCCAAACTTAAGTAAGGTTTTTGTCGTTATTTGTAATATTTTAAAAATTCTTAATTGACATGGTAAAGTACCTACTAGCAACTCTAGTGAGTACGTACTTGACAAACTGGTAGCGTATAAAATATAGGCCGACGATTACTTTGACAAATATTTCCTGTCAAGAACTCTCCCGGCTATTCAAACGTCAAGTAGTCTAGAGACAATTGAAATAAAACGATTCAGACTGTATGGATACAATGGAAGCATTCGATAGTTGACATACATATTTATAACACATTTCTTATTTTCCCTTAAAAGTCACGAATGTCTACAAATGGCAGTCTTACTTATGCTGTTTTGCGAAGTGTAATGACCCTATGCGCTTGCGTTGTTGGTTCTAATAATATCGCCCAGGGATGTTCCAACAATGGAAAGACATACGCGCCATTGCGTTTAAGGTGTTACTGCTGAAACAGTCAACAATAGCGTCAATAATTTTAAATCAAATTAATATTTAATGGTTTACTTCTGACCGAAAAACGAAGGATCTCATTCCAAACATATCTAATCAGGTTTGTTATTGTTAAAAATAATGTAAAACGAACCATATCGTTTCGTACCGCAAGCCAATTAGGCGAGATGAGAGACGTCTCTGTCATCTGGCAACTACAATCACGTAACAGTTGCAACATCGAAATACGACGCCTTACACACAAACTGCATTTGGGCATCTCCCGTAGTGGTGCATGGAACCCTTGTACTTATCACCGCCTATAATAATAATAAATTTGTATGTATTAAGTAACAAGATTCAAACCTGTTGATAAGTTTTACTTAACCTGAGTTTTCCTTCCTCTGAATTACATAATAATTCGAACTCTATACATTTAAAACATTCAAGACAATAAATTGAGTCACCCAAAAACGTACATAATATATTTTAATAAACACCAACGCATTACGTTTAGACGCAAACGCAGCGTTTCACTTAGGACGTAGATTAAAACTAAATAATCTAATACATACAAATGTTTAGTAAAAATAACTGAAATACTGTAATTTATGCAACTCTAATATAATGGTGCACGAGACAAGTTTAGAGTGCTCACTGATCGCTACGCGGGCGCGGGCTACACCATCCGACGATTGTATACCAAAGCACGGACATTGTAACGTAAATAATCACATTCAACATCGATCAGGAATTTGTTTGTTTTGAGTGAAAGCATGAATAAACAATCGTATGGAATATGAATGCCTCCATTCAATACGAAGTACAACAAGCGTCGAACTTGAACGGCCGCGGCCGCTCGAGCTTAGAGAATAAGAAATATAATAGGTATAGCATAGAGTACTCACATTTGACTCAATATTATTATCTATTTGCGGCTTTAATTTCTTTTTCATGCTCAATCTAGTCCTTAATTTGTTCAAGAACATCGTGTTTTATAGAGTTCTTTCATCCTCACTACAGTTCAAATATATCGAATAGTCGTATTACGATACACATAGAAGCGCGGTCACTTCACTTAATAGTTTTAGTTTTATCTTCGTTATAATAATGAACCAACAATGAATCTGTCATTAAGACCACTCCATTTGCAAAAGAAACAAGCTATAAATTAAGACAAACTCCACGGCGAACGTTTACTCAGCCGGGTATTTTTTTGCACTAAACAGCAGCAGCAGCTATTGTTGTCGTTCACGGTGTAGCTAAATCTCACTGACTAATTACTCCACGCAAACTAGCAACACTCATAAATACCCAACATAAGTCATCGCTATTAAGGTGACGATAATGTTCAGGAAAATAACGTCACTTATTTTCGTGGTATTTATAGCGATTCATTAACCATACAAAATACTGAGCAGTATTTTAATAATAAACATAATTCTGCAGAGATTCTTAATAAGAATAAAAATCAGGAATAAAGCACCTCATCGGTGCGGATTGCTCTTAGCTGATAAAAAATATCGCCCTAAGGCACTCCCAGTATTTGCAGAATTGCAATCCCTTGCCGTGGCGGCGCCATCGCTCGGAGACAATTGCCGCTGCGCTACCGCGATGACTACACCCCCTCTGAGTCACTCCTTGCTCAGAACTAACTTACTACTATGAATCTTACTAATAGGTTGCCTTCTACACTTAATACTGTTCCCTAAAGTGACTTTTAACCGAACCATGAAAAGTATCTATCTTCTGCAAGTGCCTCGAGAGCTTTTGTCCACTCTCGGACCCTCGGGCCCTTAAAAAAATAAGTGTCCACCGGGGCCCCCAAAAAATTAAGTGTCCACTGGACCCCCAAACTAGGGATGAAACGATATGAGTAAACACAAGTACATACTCGATACTTTTATTCGATACCAAGTATTTTAGTATCGATACTTTATAATTAAGTATCGAGTAGGAATCGGTTAAAAGTACTCATATCATATGAGTACTTTACTATCGTTTAAAAACAACCATTCTTTCCCAGATTTGTTTACTTCCAAGTGCGTGTGGGAAGGTCATACAAAAATAATTATAATACAATATGTGTGACAATTTCAACCTGTGCGTATTTAATCAAGAAACGAAGATTTTGATTTCGATCAACACAAACAGCTCAGTTGGTAAGAAGTGAAAGCGCTCCTTGAAAGCCGATAGAGTTCAATTTATTTGGCTAATCTTTAAGTAATAACTTGTCTAAAAACTATTCGATACGAGTAAGTATCGAAACTTTGCAATCGATACCGAGTACGTATAGATACTTGACGACCGATACTGTATGAAGTAAAAGTATCGATACCTCAATGGTATTGTTACATCTCTACCCTAAACATAGTTCGATCTCGGCCCTCAGAGCATAAGAGTCGATTTTATTTTGAAGCCAAGTTTTGGTTTCCTCTCGACCCCCAAAATACAGTTAAATAATAAATTAAAAAACCAATACCTTTTCAAGAATTAACTATTTAAATGTTCCTGAATAGTAAGTTAAAATGTGTAATTTTTAAAATAAATACTGTTGTCATTTGTTTGTCTCCCGCCTACAATACCATCAAAAGTGTATTATTAATGAAATTATTTAATTTACGGTTATTATTATTTTCAGTAGACATATATACGCAATCACTACATAGTATAAAACAGACATTTGGAAACAGAAACGAAAGTTAAGTGGTAAATGCGTTTAATTTTTCTTCGATGTTAAAGTAAACGGTTAAAAAATGACCGGTTTATTCGCACTGATTTCGATGCAGTCCCAAAGATGGTAGCACGATAATTTGGGTCGCGGTATCCGTCGGTTCATTTAACTCTACTTTCTCTATACGATTCGCGCACACTACCATATTTTCTACGCAATTCCCAGACATTGTTCAGTGCTAATGTAATCAACACGTCTCGTCTCAACTTTTATTAAAACGACATTTAATGCAATGTCAATGTCTCGTCCAAAATATTTCAATAGTTGAAAAGTCTCTCTATCTACAAATAAAAATGTCTTATTAATATTATTGCGATATCATTTACAATAAGTATTATACCTCCATAAGCAATGTTTGTTTTGTTGTTAACAGGCCTTAGGTTTAGAACTTGCACAAAGTTCATTAACTGTATATTTCAGCAATAACTGTTGGTGTTTTTATATTTACCTATCAAACTTTGCTCAAGTGGAAACTAACAGTTGTAAGTATAGCATATATATTTTTTCATTTATACAATCAACAATAAGCAGATGAGTGGGCAGTTACCTACGCATCATATAAATTAACCTTTATTAATCATCTTCTATGCAAACGCAAAGGTGGGCGTAGTATAGTATCCCATCTTGAACGCGTAGGCAAACCTGGACTTGCTAGTAGTATTAAACATCTCATTTATCATTCCAATTTAACTAAACGATTTAAAAAAGAAATTGAACTACCATTAAATGCTAAATGCGTATTTTCATTAATTCAAAAATACATTACATATAATTGTATAATACCTGTTCTAAATATAAGTTATTGAAACTTATTCGCGATATCGAAAATTAAATAGTGACTGGGCTATATGTATGTATGAGAATGAGCTCAATGCATGTATTGTGCGACGATAAAAGTAGAACATCCGTGTCTCAGAAGAAGAAAAATTACGCGGGCCGTAAGACATCAATACTATTTTTTATGAGCATGATCTCGTATCAGCGTATAAAGCAGAAATCTGCGGCGCAACAAAAGTGTAACCGGTTACGGCTACTTCGTTTAGGAACTTGAAAGTAACAATGATGTAAATTAATATTTATCTATTGATATGTGTAGCCCTCAATTTAAGTGAAATAAAGCATGCCGCTTCAATCTTAACTGAATCATTGATATTCGTACAATGAATCACACTGAATTTATGTTTATTGATGGAACTAGTTCTAGGAAATAATTCTATTAGCTCAATATAGTTAGCTTAAACATTTTGTAGCCTTCCGAAGCGACTTTAATAGTTAGATGACACCCTGGATAAACACATAAACTACGTTCCACTGCGGCAGAATTTAATATAAAGCAGGTAACACCGCGGGGTACCGCTAGTATGTAATATAATATTCACTGACATCACAGCACCCTCTAGCCCCAATTTTTCAAGACATGCTTATATGTATACTATTTTCAAATACATACATATTATAGAAATATAATAGGTACTTATAATTGTTAAGTTAAAGTATGTCCTAATAGAATACATTCATTCAATATCATGAATTATTAATTTTATCGACTAGGGAAGCAAACTCAAGAAGTCAGGACTCTAAATAAGATTGCATAAATAGCTTTTTGATACCAAAACGTAATATTTAAGCAGTTGTCAATCATCTTTATACCCTAGTAGGATTATTAACGAGAATTAACAGAGGGAAGCCGTTTCTGCACATGAATAAGTGGGTGCACGTATACCGTCTGAATAACACAATAATTAAGGTCTCATTAGACCATGAATTGTATTAATTGAGGTTAAATCAATTTATTGTCGTTATAATTAACACTGCCAACCTGTAACTGTGACATTATTTTTTACAGATATATAGGTATTTTAAAAATAACATAAGCCGCTTGCAAGGGTAAAGGTTATTATAACAAGAAAGTTAAATAGAGAACGCAACGTGTCAACTTGTTCGGTAATAATTTAGTAAGAAGATATTTATGAATACACTATTTTTAGACAGTTTTTACATGTGCGTTTAAGTTACTTCAATCAAATAGCGTATTTGTTATCCTCTGCTATCAAAAAGAATACAAATAATTTCATGAACGGAAATGGTATGCTATGCCTTTTAAGTCACCATAATTTCTATGCAAAATCACGATGCGCCTACTCATTTGCATATTGCAACAAGTAGGGTAAGAAAGATGGTACTAGTGTTAAATAATGCTTATACAGTTAATACAGCAAAATATGTTTATTGAAAAAAATGCCTTGAAACTTCTCTGCATCGAAAATACCACCTCAGCGCGCATGTCGAAGTTCCAGTTACCAAACATAACACACTTTTGTCTTTAAAGGTTAATTTATAAACGTTATGGTTAATTAATGGAAAATTAATAAACGTAAGTTGAACAAAGAATGTTGGTATTCCCACGTCAATTGTCGTTGCGCAAATATTTTGTATGCAACGAACTACATCAGATAGAATAGCTACGTGTGATACATATAAGATAAATGGTGCAATAATCAAATGCGCTCATACGTAAAGGTGGCGAGAACGTGATTGTTCCGACTGTTACTCTGGAGAATAGAGTCGTTGACCCCATCTCAGACGTAACAGATTACGAAATATTATTATTCTTAGAAATTGCAAAATAAAAATTTTAGCATTACGCATGTTTTAATACTGGCTTAAGTCTACGACAACGATATTATATGGGAGTGACAGTACGCTATCTGTAGGCGCCATACCCAGTCGTATAGTACAACTGATAGTTCCGATGCTAAATCAATAAACAGACGTCAATATCGCTTTATAAGTGAACTCGTTCACTAACCTCACATCATTCTATAACATGTCTATTTATATCGTGTTTTAATCACCTCAGCTTTTCTACGTAACGATAAGTTTCTCCAGATGTCGCGAGGGCTTGTCCATCCAACTTTAGTTTTATCAGTTCCACTGTCGCCGACGCTACTGGCACATCTAGTTATCTTAGGTTGATGAGCAATGCCGTTATTTAAAGCACGATTTGCCATTCTGCTCACATCACATGTAAAAGGCAGCACAAAAAACACACCTAAACTCGAAAACTTTTCAAGATTCCATCACACTTAAAATGTTTGAAGACCATTTCACACATAAACAACGCGGCGTTACTTAAATCTTTTGCTTTCCTTATTGCATTATCAATCCAACACAGTTACAAAAACGGTGCTAGTAAGGACATTAACGACAAAGCGAACTAAATTTTAATTATGTCATTTTAACACAGTATTCACGTTTAACAAAGCACAATAAATGTATTTTGAAACAAATAAGCTCTTGTAATATGAAGCACCATTCACGACTGTGTCAGTTTGAGGTTAAGTTACTGGCGATACCGGCTGCCGGCTGGCGCGCGGGGCAAACAAGCGCGTCGCACCACTGACACACGGGGCGAAAATTTACGCCACAATTCTCTTGTTGTCACGTCATAATACCTATTGAACTTACAGGTTTCAGTCATTCAATTTGTCAGAAAAAAATACCTCCACAGTTTTAAATAGACACTTGAACGTTGTTTTTTTAAGTTTATTACCCTTTCAACTTGTAAAAATAATTTATTATCTAGTGTTTCATAAGGAAAGAGTGATAAAGACACCACGAAAGCCGTGTTCATTATACCATAACTCAAGAACAGTCTTTCTTTGGATAAAAATTGGTAGGGATGTAAGTTAGCACCTGGAGACGGACATAGGATACTTGTAGCCCATTTTTCTTGTGATATAAATAATATATGCTCATTAATTGACAGAAGTTCAAATCTTATGAAAATCTTTAGTAACAAAGCGTTGCCTAGCAACCACTTACAGCAAAAAACGACGAACGATTTTATGGTCTTTTTTAATATTTACACGATCAACGTTATTTAGAATCATCATCCGTTTGACGAGTGGACGTCTGTTAGGGAAATTAGTTAAATATATCTAATAATTTAAAAGGAATGCACACATACATAATAGGCAGAAAAATCTGCGAATAGTGTAAGCGCGTATAAGAAGCTTTTACATTTAGATAACGTGATTCTGTTTGCCTAAGAACTTAAAAACTAACTGAAGAGCACTACATCAGATTAATTTATAAAAATAAAATATAAATGAAATGTTGTTTCAAAAGTTAGTTTAAAGTACCCTCACGTGTGTACTGCGCCGCGTTAACTCAGGTACGTACGGCTTGAGTTAATTATGGCCATAACTACATATAGCTGCAAAAGGATCCAGCCCGTCACACATGCCCACCAGACACACAAAAGCGAGGGTCGATCGCGCTTAAAAACGTAAACGAAAGTTCGATGAAACATGATTTGAATCTTATCTACTCAAGCAAAGGTCGAGAATGTCCTGAGTACGGATATGTGGTTGGCTTTTTGTGTATCGCGCGTAACAATGCCGAAGGAGAACGTGCCCCAACCGCTTTTGCCGGTTAGTGAAAAACTTTAAACCAAATCCGTTTTGTTTAAAAGGTAATATGCCTGAAGAAGTTTAAGAGTAATTTGCAGTGTTCAAAACAAAAATGATCTGCATTGTTCAACGTATATCTTGAAGAAACAGTTAAATAGTGTTATCAATACAGCTTTCACGAGACGTGTCAATTGCGATAACACAAAACTGTTGATAACAAATATTACTAGGAACAGTTTGCTTGTTAGGAAAAGATAAACATCCAGCAAACACAATAATCATATTGCTCTAAAATAAACGTTTTCTTTATCGAGCAGTTGTCTTACAATTACCTCATTGAACAAAAGTAATCCATTGAAGTGTACTGAATGAGATATTGTAAAATCATTCGGTGGTATATCGTAGCCATTTATTTATATGCAACAAATTGTACATATATAGAGCAGAGCGAGCGGGCAGATTTGATTAAAGTTAAAGTTGCGACAATTAAAGAAATCACGTTACAATATTGTATTGAAACCAAATAAAAGAAAAACTACGAATCGACTAAAAATCTCGATTTGCTGATCCTGTTTATTTACAAAATAAACGAACATTGAATCTCCAAGAAGTCTTGACTAAATTAATGTTCCGGGAATTTTCAGGTCAGGGTGCGACCGTGAAACAGTTAATGTCTGTTTAGTGAATTCGACACATGCGAACAGAATGGCCGCCGATGCATGAGGTTATTTTTAACCCTGTAGACATGGGGTCAGTCACCCGCCCAACCCCTCCCGCAGCCCGAACCAGTCCTATCACATGAGGAACTGCGTGGGAATATGGTAGGATGCCAGCCATATCCTTACAAAGGAAAGCATAAGACATAATATAAAAAAAACAAAACAAGACTGATTCTGGTCACGAAAATAAGCTGTATTGATAAATCGTGATCGTGATCCCTTGTGATTGTGAGAAAGGAAATTTACATCGATGGAGACAATAATTTTTGCGTGAAAGAACTTGAGATTTTGTCACTTATAATGTTCCTAAATAAAAATTTTAAAACAAATGAGAATGCTGTACTTGGTCAAAAAAAGGTTACAAACGCAAACCAGCATAACAGGCCTCATGCGAAACTGTACGACGTGGTACCTACTGGAGCTGTGATGTAATATAACACCTGACACGGTTATGGCATCAATGTGTCTGAATGTAACAAAACCTAACAGAGACGTATGCAATTGAAACATAATCATTAACCATCGTATATAAGATACAACATAAAGATCGAAGTAGCGTAGTATCTCAATGCTTTATCAATATAACGATAGGTATAACTGCATTGAATATAATAAGAACTTCGATAACGATAACGAAGTAAAACAAATTAAGTTATTAGAATAACAATTTAGAGGACTGCTATACTCATTAATTATTAATACGTTAAAAAAACCTAGACCCTACTAAAATAAATATACGCTCATATACCTACATAAAAAGGTTGACCGTCTAAAATAGCGAAACCTTCTGTGCGGGGTGCGCTAACTTCGATTGGGAATATTTTAAGGGTGCGAGATGTGCTAAAGGGACTCACCGTAGCCGTATCGGTGAGGGTGACTGTAGCAGAGGTGGGCCCGCGCATTCGTAGCCGCGGTATTCAGAGTGCCAGTAGACACCTGGTTATTTGAACTCTGTTCGATTATCCTTTGGCGCAATGCCAATCTTTCAAGACTTGCCAAACGATGAGAACCACCAGTGCCTTCGCGATCTCGGCCGCAGACCCGTAGTGCTTCCTGCACTGAACGAGCCACTGATTTAGGAAGAGTAGGCGGTGGCACGGCCTAGCTGTGCCACTACGGCCCAACAAGATCCGGTGGAGTATATGCGTAACTGCTGGGTGTACCGAGGGTCGCAGTTAGGGCAGCACCGATCCCGTTGAGGGGTCCAGTGGTACGTTGACGGCGGCCCCGTTCACCGTCGTGCTGCCGTTCATGTTGGTTATTTTCCGTCATGCGATCCGAACAATATCACTCACACTGAGTCACGAGTGCGCACTACGATACGATCGCGAGTTGATACGATTGAGGTAGGAACGTTCAAGCCGGGTGCCCGTCGGCGGTTTGACAGCTCGAGTAGCGGCGAGGCGCGCGGCGGATTCGTGCGACACCCCGCCGCACTCGACGCCGACGTCGCCGCTCGCACCATCTCTGGATCTCTCTCTGGATTATTGCTACACGACTGCCCGACTGGAGGGTTGAAATTGCATTGTTGCTTTACTCTCTGTCAAGGTCAATATATACCTAAACAAACACAACATACGCCGAGCGTACTAGGCATGCATGTAACATTTCTTCTTATAATTATGTACATAAATACGATATTATATTGATTGCCTAAATTTTGTCTTACGTTCCTAAATTATTGGTTATATTATCAATTGTGATTGAGGAAAAATTTTTAAAAGTATAAATATAAATTTATACAAGTTTATTATGTACAATTAGTTCTAAGTAAAGAAGAAACCACGCTCGTAAGAGAGAGTGTATTAATAACACAATTTAAACTCCTTCAAAATAAACTTTTATAATGCTAACTATGTCACCGGTAATGCATTCAATAGTTAAAGGAAGTGACAGCTTAGTTCATCGACCTAACTGACCCGAAGACGGCAAGATATCGCGCGGCTAGTTGGACTATTAGCGGAAGTACTTTTTAAGGTATAGTGAACACTCGGCATGGATACGTTGCACCGACAGTACTCGAAGCAAAGTTTAACAAACCATCCAACAGTATCACCGGTGTCTTGGATTGTTGAAACGTGTTTTTTTTTCAATAGAGCACGTGTTCATTGCATGTTCCTGTGATGTACAGCGATCGACCGCTTCAACGCGCAGGCGCGTCGCACCTCGATCCTACCACCGCGTCTACACAACCTCCGGTGCATCGCGCATCGCCATGCTATTTTATTTACACTAATGCAAAGTTGTTTGATAAAACAAAGATCTCTTGAGTCGCTCAAAACATTATTTTACAGGAATAATCACAGAATAACTTATTATGGGACTTTGAATATCAATCAGTCAATAATTTCAAAGGGATACGAGGGGCCTTTTAAGTTGTGACGTTTGAAATGAGGATAGTGTAATAATTGATTATTACCATTTATTGTTTTTCAAATAATTCTCCGCGATAATTAATACACTTTGAAATGCGTTTGAACCAGTTAATAAAACATTTATTCCACTCCGGTGTGGGGTACTCAAAACGTTTTTGTCTACTATCGGACCTCAGCCCTAACAAAAATATTTGCTCATTGGTATCAACCATACTGGCAGTGGCGTGCACAGAGATTCTAAGTAGAATATGCAAGTGAAGAAGAAGAAATAAGAAAAGAATTGAGTGCTGTTGTTGACAGCAGATCGCCTATGGTTTCAAATCTGTTGAGGAAAATGAGCGAATAAGTAGGAATCGTTTAATATTGACGATTTTCCAGGTTGCCTGGGCACAGGGTATGCACTGCTTATTTGCATATATGGAGTGCACGCCACTGCATACTGGTGGGCCGATGTACATTTTTCATTTCATCTCAGAGGAAGAGACACATTTTTCATACAAAAATCAGTTACCTCGTCCACTTTCACCCCCTTAGTGACATGTACCGTCGTGGAGGTGATGCGAATATTTAGTTTCTGATTAAAGTAAATATAATATTTACTGATATCTAGAATTTGTTGAAGTAAGGGTCGGTAGAGTTAAGACGTGTAGATTCAGAAGTTTGGCTCTACATGAGATCTGATATCTTTTTCACAGCGCAAACCTTATGTAAGCGTTTGAACATTTTACATGAAATGTTTTTGATGAGATTTCAGTCTTTTTGTAAGTTGCTAGGTGATGTTTTAGGTACTTTTTAATAGGTTTTATAGTTATTGTTTTGGGGTTACGGGGAGGGGGTGGAATTTTATATGATTCATAAAATCATATAAAATTCCACTCTGCCTCTCCCTCCTATTTATAATAATAATATGAACTATCTGTTTAATCCAACACTATGAGAGTTCAAATAACACTTTCGAGGAAGAGTAGGTAGTGCCCTTGCGCTCCGCTTGGCTCGTTTGCGTGAGCACCTCCGTGCCCCCAGATTTTGTGATAATTCCCAAAACCTTTGAGCGCCATCTAGTTTATACCTCGTATGCGTTATCAGCTACCCGTGACTGTATAACTTGCATAGTTGCATAAGCGCAAATACGCGGCTGCACATGAACAATACGTCAAACTATCGCTAGATGGCGCTATTAAAGATAGCGCTTTAATTAAGAAGACCATTAAAAATCGCATGGGTTTAATCCATTAAGTTGGATATTTAAATAATAACTTTTGAGTAGTTTTTGTGATATCAAAGGTATAACGTCACCTAAACACTTTACACTTGCAAAAAGAAAGGCTTTACTTTTTAAGAATCTGGTATCTCTGCAGACTGCATTGCGGAGCCCCAGAATGAAGTCAGTTTCTTATGCTAGTTCAATGGATTAATGTATGTCTATTATTTTGATCGCTGAGAATAGAACATAACATACAAGTCAACTTTTTTACAGATATATATTAGTGACGTTCCAGATATTCTTATCCGTATCCGCACATATCCGCAAGCAAAAAGAATTCCGTATCCGTATTCGTGTTTTTTTACGCGGAACTGTTACGGATCTTTTCTTAAATAATTTTCAATTTATAGATGAAATGTTGCATATATCTGGTAATATTATAAAAAAATAGGATATATTATAGCTATTAAATTGCATTCTGAGTATTGTTTGTTTCTTGAAATCAAATTTTGTTCGGTATTCATTGTTTGTAAGGAACACATGTTTTGAAAAACGGAATGTTACTAATAGTTTGCTGCTTTGAAATAACTTAATAATTAGGAATCTAACAACACCCTTTACACAGGGCCTTTTATTTCAGACAGTACAAGCTTTCTGCAATATAAAAAACTAAGGTCAAGGTAACACAGCGCTCTCGACTCCAGTAGTTATGTAAGTATCTGAGACTGGCGACCACCAGCTGGCATAATTATTTCTAAGACGAAAATTTACCAATACCAATTTTGGTGCAATACTTACACTTAACATAAATCCTGTATGACTGAAATATCACACAATATCTTTAACAATAGTTTACGTTTATAAAAAAAATAAGTTAAATAATGGAGATGGGTAAATATTGAACGCACTCGTAAGCAAACATGGCCTGCCCCGGGTGCATCGTAGACTTAGCGAGCAACGAACAAGGCTCTGGCGGACGTCCAAGATCGTAGGTACTAGAACAGTGTAGAAGGTAATAGCCAAAAACCTTGAAGCATTGATGAAGGCCTAGTCCTAAAATCGTCTTTATGACTTATTGAGAATGCATAATGCAGAAGAAGTCGACTTTATCTTTATTTAATATTATGCAATTATTTAAATATAAATTTATGCAATAACCACTTATGTCCCATCAATACTACTGTACTCCAATGAATAATGCAAGTGAAAGTTTGCTATCGATTCCAACGCATCTTATATTGTGATAGAAACAGCCAGCGTATAATTTATACAACGAAAGCGAATTACCGTCAGCAAACGCTACAATTCTCCTCAGAGGGATACGAAAGAGGTGTGTTGAACCGTAAACATGTTGAAAGAAATAATAAAGATGTAAACTTAATAGGCCTAGTAAGCTGCGGAAAACGTAAACAAAAAGGTTGTTAATCCCATCAATCAAATTTGTTGTTTGAAACTTTTAAAATATTATTAACTTTAATTACGAGTACTATCGGCATACATAAATTCGTGACGTTTTCGAAACATTTTGTCTGTATAACGGCTTAGTCACTTTAGAATCCTAAAGTTTATATTTCCCACTAAATATGTAAACACGGTAAGTATGATATAGGTAACTATACTTAATATATAAAAATACAACTCGAAAGAACTAGTATCTTTTAGCTAATATGAAGCTAGCTGGGTCGCTTAATCGAAACATATGATAGATGAATAATCAGTCCTTGAGTCAGTCCTCGAGTCAGCCACAGTTCTTTAACTTTAAATACTTCATACGGCAAACCACTAGTTACATCTATTAGATTTGTTATAATTATTATTATTTATATATCGTGATATATCTAGATTCTAACGTTACTTGACGTTTTACTAGATGTGTTACGGACAGTTTTATTACAATGGTTATAAAATCTTTTTATTTTCCAGTTCAACATAACAAACACATCTAAACCTGATAATTATTACCACTCAATATACTTATCTCTAAGCATTAAATACCTTAACAGATAACAGGTAATATGTGAAAACATTAACAGCGATAAAATTATTTTGGTTGGCTTTAACTGACAGTCAAATGACTTACTACATAGACAACGTATACATATATATCACTTAAGGGAAAAAAGAGCGTACTTGTAATTAACATTCGATGAGTAAACACAGCCAATACATATGTAAATGAAAAATTCTAGAATACTTGCTCATATGTCTTAGTTACATTACTTGACCTACATAAAGGGTACTGTGTAGTTTGTGCACATTTGCGGTACGTAATTATAAGTAAACGCAGATGGTGGATGGTAAACGTGCTGTTTAACCAAACAGGCACGTGCGATAGAACCAACAGCCAATGTTTCTTAAACAAATCCCAATACATAAACGTATAACGTTAACAACTCACCAGTTCGTTGAAATTGGACTGGGTTGGAAATAGACTAACACATCGCCATAGAGAAGTAACATTGTACGTAATAAAGTCACAAACTGCATGTGCTGTATTAGAAACTGTAAAAATAACTATATATAATGAGAAGTCTTAAGCAGATATTATTATATGTAAAACAATGCCTTAAATGCATTACAACATTAAGCGATAGTATCTGTCAGTCAACGCAGTAAAGTTGATGCTTTAAAGGAAAACCTACGCAAGCCTGATGGATGATACAAACAAAGTCTCGCCCACTAAAACCTATACTTAATATAAATGAACATTTGTGCTTAACACAATCATTGCAGAACGTTTCAATGCCAGGCACTGTATGTAGGAATTAGTCATTGTACGAAGAGGAAAACTACTACTTAGTTGCAATTCCAGGTTGCAATTTATATAATTAAGTATCCATAAGGATAGAACCTTAGAAAGCAAATCAAGCATGCAAGATGAAGGACAACGTTTTATTTGTCCATACAATAGTAAATAGCAGAAAAATGTTGAGTTAATATTTAAAAGAAATATAAACCAGTAAATGACAAATGAAAAGGGAAAACCACTTTTGTAGTAATTCCGAGCTCAATTTTCAATTTGCCATAATTTATTATCGTCCATACTTAATGCATAGGGATCCAATGTTTAACTTAACATACAAAATCTATTATAAGAAAGCACAAATGTATAATAAAGGAATATCATCTTGACTGTTAAATAAATTGTAAATTTATAATTGTTACAATATATTTGGTTCGACTGTAAGTAAAATAGCCGAAAAATAACGGTTCTGTAATTCGAAAGGTCGGTTCATCGAATGCGTAACTTTATATATATGCTGTTAGTAATAATATTGATATTTTCCCTTTATACACTTCTACACCCAAAAATAAATACTGTTACAAAGGCTGCATTTACATGCAACGCCGCAAGAATACAAAGATGACCACAAATATCTAGTACACAAGATATTATTAAAGCAGGTACTGTTTAGCACTTAATATAGAGGTACCCACTTGATTAATATTTTCTGTTTTCCAAGATCAGTAAAATGATAACAATAATAACAAGGAATTAATTTGTTCACTGAGATTTGACGTTAAGTATTGTTTAAAAAATATGTATTATTCTTACCTGTTCTTTACTTCCACTATTTGGTTTATAGCGAGCCAAGACAGGCCTATTCCTCGATCTGTTCAGGGGCGATTCGGACACAGAAGTCATTGCTTATCACGAACAGTTAACGTACCACAACACACCTTCATGAACGGCCAAAAGCTTTAATTATTAATACAACAATATTCTGCCGTTCCCAGTTCAAGAAGGAAACATACTGTTACAGTTACAGCTATGTACTTCGCAAGCAGACGCGATAACACATTTTTCCGTCGACAAATCACATCCGGAGGAGTGAAGAGTTCGTTCCGTTGAATCAGCTGATTACGGCAACCACCGCGCCTAAACGTCAAAGCTCATAAAAGCTTATGGTATCTAGTAAACTAAAACAGCCATACAAAATTTGGTGAAATATCATTAAAATAAGGCACTGAATTCTAATGGTCCCTATTTATAAAAATACTCTGCATCTAGTGGCTGACCGGAGAAAAAAATAGTCACATCGGTTCATTGGAATGGAAAGGGATTCGAATACGATTATAGTACAAACCGAGGAATGGACGCGACAAACAAACAAGACTGAATACCGGGAAAAAAAGAGTAATGTTCCAATAACATAAAACAATAAATTCACAATGCAACGACCGCTCGCGATTTCAAATTCGCTTACTGAAACGACGACAGCAAATTGCTCGCCGTGGATAACGAACGCGTTCGTCACTCCAATCGGTAACGATGTGCAAGTGTCGATGTCGCGTTCACCGGGCCCATAGGGACGGCCAGTATTGGTGTCATGGTGCTTGCTGGACGGACGATGCCTTACCAGGCCAAATAGCGGTCGCGAATTCCAACTCGTAATTCAAACGACGCACGCAACAAATACGTGCTTAGTCGACAAACGGTCCTGACGACCCAATAACTCACTACAGATATCGCTCATTGGAAATTATAACAACGCAATAAATACCGTCATTATCAATAATAATAATAAGCCTTATAGGACAAGCGCCAGTTCCTTTTTCTTGAACTGACTACTGCTGTTGGCCTCAGATGGCCTTTACAGCTTAACCGGCAATAAAATTGGCGAGCGCAGATAAGTATATACCTTAAAAAGCGTCAGTTCTTAAATCTGAACGCTTAAGAGTATTAATAACTTTTGATTTTAAACTTACCGCTGATATATCAAAGCATCGTAGAATCCGCACATGTAACAAAAAGAAAGTCAGATTTTAAACAAAATAAGCATATTTACAAAATACTTTATAAAACAGAAGTCAGCAGCAACTCTCAAAGGCAGGCCCTTATACAAGGAACAAACCTAGGCAAGGAAGGCAACATGTACCAACGTCTTCAAGGCTGTCTGTGCTCATATATTCCACTTCCATTAACAATTTTCACAAAAAATAGATACGATTCGGTGTCACCAAATGCACGCACGTACGTATGGTATAGTAAGACATACTGCTGTAAATTATGGAGCGATCGAGTGAATCATTAGACCTGTATGCTAGTATTGTTTTTAAATCCCGATTGTTTCCAATGTCGACTACACCGTACACTTTGATGAAAGAAAATAAACAAATGACGCGACCAATCAAACAATAACAAATATAAATGGATCTTCATTTGAAATTATGTTTGGCAAATCCGGAATCGCATATAATCAAGTCGGGGGACAGAACGTTACTATCGATTAATCTAAACAATGTCATAATGCAACCAGAGTTGTTCAAAGTTTATTGACATAAAATTCTTGGAACCCAACTTTTTCTACTGCTAAACATGCACTAAAACTACTAAATAACAAAACTTTCTTACATAAAGGGCACGAAGCTTCGGTTGAATCCATCGTAAACCTTTTAATTGTTATCTGCTTTCTTTCAAATGATAACTGTCATAATCAAACACCGGCTGGTAAGAACGTCTATACACTGCACATTAACATTATACTGTTCGAAGTAAACAGCAATCAAATCATTGATCCATATACCGACAAATATTGACTCCGTGACAAAGTCGAAATCCGTTGATATTGATACGACACAAACGCATGACTAGATGTTTACGCGTGAGAGATGAGTGTGCGTAGCGGAGAGCGGACGGTGTGAGCGCGTCGCAACTGAGCTGCACTCGCGGCGGACACAGTACAATTGCACAAGCTATTTCAATGCATACAGAGAATTCGCAAGTCGGCAAATTCCGCTGCGTCGAGCTGGCTATGCGCCCTTTGAGGTCAAACATCTCGAATCCTTTATTCTGATACTTATAATAATATCATGGGTACTGTCAAATCGCCTTAATAACGTTATTACTTGGTTTCATATTTTTATGATTATAAATAACTGTCGGAGAGCCGGCCGGATAAAAGCCCTATGAATCAGATACAAAAAGCTGGTCTTAGCTAAAACATAAATAAACGCAACTTCATACATTGCTGTCACCAGAAGGCAGTTGCCCAATAAATATGCACAATGTGTATTAATTGCAATACAATAAGAAGAAGGTCAGATTCATGACTACAATAACGTTTCGGTTCAATTAGGCGACCAGTTAAATGCGGACTTAACTCTTATCGACTCCTTTTAATAAATGTGTAATGTACCTATGTCAAACATAAAAGACATCGTCATACAACTATAACAATCGATTATAATCCTATGATGTTGACGACACTTTCATAAATAATAATTTAATCCTTTCTTAAAAAATAATACAAAAATTGACTAACAGTCAGGCATATATAATCATTTTTAATTATCTACACATTGATCACCTACATTTGGAGAGGGGTACGATGGAAAAATATTTAAGTTTTTTTTAAAGTTCTAGTCAAAACCTTATAGCGGTTCACAGAATACATATACTCACAAAGTTTGAATAGCGTAGTGATTATAGTTTTGGAGAAAAAGGGTGTGACATACGGACAGACAGACAGACTGACGGATCTTCATGGGTTCCGTTTTTTACCATTTGGCTACGGAACCCTAAAAACTTAAACATACTGTTTCTTTCATCATTGCAAAATGGAGCCAAAATGCGAGTGAACATGAAATTGGAGTCGGAGCAATGACAACTTTACCGTATGTATTTTAAAAGTTACAATAATGTAAACTAAGGACACAGTGTAGAGATTTACTACTTAATGACTCAAAAAATGTTTAAGCGATACCTCAATGATACAAGTAGCCAGAATTAACCACTCTGTAAATTATCTTTTTTGGTTAGCGATTTTTGTTTCATGTTATGGTTAATAATTATGTATCTTAACAACTTTTCCTAAGATTAAACCTTATAGAAGACTGAGCTAATTTGAGTGTAACAATAAAAAAAAGCTTATGAATAAAGCACAGTAAAAGGTAGTGTCGATTACATAGAGTCGCGACGTCATGGCGGTCAGGTTCCGCCCGGGATGAGGTCACACGCTCAGTGAGCACGAGACAAAGAGTCCCATACCAAGCAACTGTATACCTACAAAACTACTACATTGCCTGGTAAAATATCTCATCCTATATATAAATAAACAGAAATAAGCAACGAGTATAAATACTCGAAATGTTAGTGAAGAACAAGTCGTTAAGGCATCATCAGTCTTTTAAAAACGTTTATTTGAAAGATGTGAGATAACTGTTTTCGTTCTTGGTCAGTAAAAGTGAGACATGAAAATGACAGTAAATGGAAATGCAACCTTGGTACCTGGATAGATACCAGACTAAAAAACCTTTACTTAAGGTCTTTCCCAGAAAACCCTGGTCAGAGTCTATATAGATTGTAATTTATATACTAGCTTCTTGTCCACCGAATTAACTTTGAGTAGCTGCAGAATAGAAGCCTTTAGCACAAAATAAAACAATGTTCTGACATTTTTTGTTAGAAAACTCAAACAGCAACACAAAAGTTAGAATATCTGGTAAAATAAAAACATTCGTTGTTACAAAAAAGACATTGCTTCTGACGAAACGTTAAAATGACGTCAAAATAACCTTAAAAATCCCGTTTTTCGTAAACTTTCAGATTTTTTTCTTGAAAAGTCTTAGTTTCCGCAGATTAAAACTTCACAAGATAAAATGTTCTATCTAAATATATGACCAAAAAATAATGAAGCTTCTAGCCACCCATAGCCCTTAGTAAAGACGAGCCATAGTTATATAGTCACATCAAAATATCTGAATGAAAAATCTAAACTTCAAAGAATATATTATCAACAAAGACAATTACAAGACAAGCAATTTCACTATATTTCCTTTTTTTTCCCTCTTATCTTTTACTTTTGATGCTGCCTCACATCTAACTTCACTTCTTTCTTTAACCTTTTGTCCACCAACATTGTCTACACATGACAAGGACTTGCCTGCCCTGTACAGCAAGGTCAGATATACGTGACAAAAATGACTCTTAAAAATGTGAAATAATATAATAATAAATAAATATCCACTGACATTTACACAGCGCCATCTAGCCCCAAGTTCAGGGTGAAGCCTGTTTTATGGGTACTAAACAACAGATAAACATACTTATATACATTTTTTTTGTAAACATGTTCATGCACACAATTGTTTGTACTGCCTGGGTATTGAACCCAGAACCTTTGATGCAGCAGGCGATGTCTCCACCGCAATACCAAATTGGTTATCAAAACCAGGGCACGGACGCCACGGGCCGTATTTTTCCGGGTTTATTATTTTGTTAAAGGGCAAATCTCAGTTAAGAGTAAGGGGCATTGAGGTACATATAAATCTATGGTAAGGGGTATTTAATTGAGACATTATGGTGTATCAGACTGCTCATTAAGACTTATAGAATTCTATAAGACTTAATCTTACTTATCGCATGGGAGTACCCCAAGGTTCAATTTTAGGCCCTCTCTTTGAATATATATAAATGACCTCCCTTACTATTGTAAAAGCCTTTCGGATATAGTTCTATTTGCTGATGATACGTCATTGTTTTTTAAAGTGAACAGACGTAACTTTAGATTCAAAGCTGCAATGGGGGCCTCACATTGAATCACTGGCTGGTAGACTTAGCTCGGCAGCTTATGCTGTTAGAAAGATAAGGCTCTTGACAGATATAGAAACGGCAAGATTTTTGACTTCAGTCTACTGTTGTGGGGCTCGGCTGCCGACATTAATACAATATTTGTGCTACAAAAAAGAGCTATTCGTTTTATCTACAACCTTAGACCACGTGACTCTCTTAAGGAACTTTTAAAGAAATAATATAATGACTGTATGATCGCAATATATTTAGAAAATTTAATTTATGTTCGTAAATACTATAACACCTTTAAGAAAAATTGTGATTCACACAATTTTAATACTAGGAAAAAAACTTGCTGTTCCGGACTTGAGAATACATAAAATAGGTAAATCTTTTATAGGAGATGTATTAAGTTTTTCAATAAGGTACCGCAAAATATTGTAGAGTTGCCCTTTCATATGTTTAAAGTTAGAATCAAACAACACCTTTCTAAAAAAGGGTACTACACTATTGACGAATATTATGTGATAAAAATCCATGGTCTTAAACTGCTCAGCTATTTCAGTGTTTATGATATATTGTAACATTAAGGAATTGTTTTTAAAAAAGGCTACACTGTTGAGTTTCTGAGTGCTTCTTTCTCAACAGGCCAAACCACTGAAGCTCTTTTTTTCAAAGCATCAAAACTCATATTTTTAGTTTAGTATTTAATTGTTTTTCATTATATTTTGTATATTTTTTGATGTTCTTAAGTGCTTTTGTAAGCCTAATTTGAAATAAATGTTTTTAACTTTGACTTTGACTAATTTATCAAAACGTAAATACAGCTTCTGGCACACATACATGTGTACAATATAAAACAAATTAAATTAATCAACAATTAGTTTAAAAGATTAAACTAAAACAAAATATTGTTGTCAGGATTTAAGTCCTGCAAAAGCTATTAAAGTCAGCTCCAGCATACTCTTACATGCATTGTTTAAAATATCATAAAAACCTTTGATGATAAAACCTATACAAATCTTACTATAGGTGAAACCTATCTGTTCTCGTGTCTGAAATAGGTTGAGAGATAAAATGTAACCAAATATATTTCTTTTCGGAAAGATGTGATTGAATTTATTTTGACAATAAATATTGTTGTCATATTATATAACACTAAATAGTTAAGGAATTAAAATGAGATGCCTCATATCTGCTTAAAGATAATAAATATAAGAAATGTTTGATGATTGCAATGTTTATTAAATCAATATTTATAATAATCAAAATGTTTTGTTTAATAAAATATGAATGCTGGTGAAAATGATGTAAAAAGTGCAAAAATTTTATTAATTTTTGCTGTATTAATATGTTCAGAAATACAATCTAATGATATTCATTATTTACTATTATTAAACTGAAGGTTAAGAAACAGATACTTAGCTGCAATTGAATTTGTTGGCTTGAACATTAGTAAACATTTATGAAACAGACAAGACACAATTTTTGGAATTATTTAAATGTTCTACTGTTTACCGCGCCTAATGTATAATAAGAATACACCTGTTAAAATACTAATTATTACAACGACAAAATGAAGTATAAAATATTTATTTATAATTATCGGAGAAACCAGTGTGATATTAAATTTTATCAAGATAGCGAAGCATTCTCGTAGAAAGCTATGGCGCGAATATACGCTCTAGTGTTAACACCAAAAAACAACTACATAAAAAAGTTATCACAAATACAAATTACCTGATCTCTGCATATTGATAAATACTGGTATATTTTGTTTAAATAAAACATGTCTCGATTCAAGATTTCCACGCACTTCACCAAACTGTCAACAGACTCATCCGCCCTGCCGGGTAGAAATTGATTTTTTGTAATTTGTTACCATAAACAAAAACAGACTGACAGTTTTCCGAATATATTTATTGTGAGACCGCAATCATCGCAAACAATACATTTTATTTAATAAAAAAATTTTCTACCATATAATATTTTATTTTATTAACTAAGATAATTAAAATTCTCGTTATTATAGGTTTATTTGTTCCCTATAAATGGAAGAGAGTTTAAACTTTCAATCTCAAGAAGTTTTTTTTTTTTTTTTTTTTTCTTCTTCATGACCTTGCACGGTTTGTGCATCCGGCCAAAGTCAAAGTTATATATTTATTTATTTTTTAAGTAAAACGAGGAAACGACAAGTAATAGGAAAAAGGTTACATAATACGGAATTTGGATAATAGGAGTAAAGATCAGGAAAGTAACTTAAGATATAATTACTGCATTAAAATATAAATAGATACATAAGATAAATAACAAAGATATAATAAAAATAAGTGATATTGATAACATCATAGCATACAAAAATAATTAAATTTTAAATTATTGTCTACTATAAATTTGGATAAAACCGTATAAATATGAATATCATTTGTATAAAGAAGTGATTTTATGCAAGTGGGAAAAGGAATCTTAAGGGAGGTTAGATCGAGTAGGAAAGAGGAATGATTATAAAGAGGACATGAGAAAAATATATGGTTTACGCTCCCTGTATCCGTCCCACATTCACAAATATTACTACTAATAATATGGAGTTTGGCGAGGTGGTCTGGGGTACAAACATGACCAATTCTTAACCTTATTAAGATAGAAGACACGCGCTTACCGAATTTAATTTTATAAAACCAAGGTTTGATGGGGATTGACTCTTGAATGGTTGCAAAATATCTACCTTTTATTTTACTACTAGATTCCCATAGTAGTTTCCAAGAGTCATAAAGATATATTTTAGGAAGCGTTGCTAGGTCTTGGTGGTAAATTTTATAAGGAAACATGTCTCCACAAAACACTGCATCATTAGCAAGACGGTCAGCTTTCATGTTGCCTTTGATTCCTACATGACTAGGGATCCATGCAAATTCTACAATCAGTCCTTTCAAAACACACTGAAGAAGAATGCTTCTTAGTTCAAAGGTAACGGGCAATTTGTTATTAGACATAAAAGGGTACTTTTCTAATGTCTGTAAGGCGCTCATAGAATCTGAAAGTACTACACATCTTTTTAAATTCATAAGAAGGACATATTCCACAGCTTTAAGCAGACCCATACATTCTCCAGTGAAAACTGTTGATTCTGGTGGAAGTTTAACTTTTTGGACTATATTGTACTGATGGTGGTAAACACCAACTCCGACGCAACCTGTTTCAGGGCTTTTAGAGGCATCAGTATATATATGGTGATGGTTGGAAAACCTTTCATGGGTAATTATATTAAATTGATTACTAACCGACGGATCATCTTTAGTTACAAGATTGTAATGGATATGAGGTGCTAAAATAAGGGAATCATAATCAACAGTAAATATCGGAAGCATGTTTGAACGATGGAGCGGGGATTGGATTGATAAAAATTTATTGTAGCTATTTAGTAAGCATGGTAATTGTTTATGAGACCAATAATTTGATGATTTCACGCAGTCTAAAAGGCGTTGGAGTTTTTCTGCAAGTTGGTGATTAGAAGTTTGAAGTGTTCGAAAAAGAAATTTATCAGATAAGAACTGTCGTCGCAAATGTAGGGGTGGGTCCGAACATTCTATTTGTAGAGCATTAATTGGACTACTTCTCATTGCACCTGTAATTATGCGTAAGGCCTTTGCTTGAATTATATCTAACTTTTTTAAAGCGGATTTGTTTCCAGGTTCTAATACAAATGTGCCATAATCTAATACACTCCTGATTAAAGCATTATAAATAAGTTTTAGTGTATATGGATGAGCACCCCACCAGACGCCTGTAAGGCATCTTAACATATTTAATAAATTCTCACATTTAGTAACTATATAATTACAATGATCCATGCCAGACATTTTACAATAGGATGACACCTAAAAATTTTATGGTAGTCTTGACTGGTATTATAATGTCATCATATAAGATTTGAATAGGAGGAGGTGTTCTTTGTCTCGTAAAAACTATTGCACTACTTTTAGATGTGGAAAGTTCTAAACCATTTTGATCCATCCAGTGTTTTAATCCAATTAATGCCGAAGAAAGAACATTACAAGCATAATTTAACGATTTGTCAGAAATATATAACAAAAGGTCATCTGCATATTGAAGGATTTCTACTTGTCCATTTAAGCTATTCTCTAAATCAAATGTATAGATGTTATACAATAAAGGGCTCAAAACAGATCCCTGAGGCAATCCTCTCCATATTACGCGAGAATTTGAATACCCTTCTAGACATAAATTAATTTTACGTTGACATAATATTTTTATAATTATATTACACATGTTTATAGGAACCCTAAGTGCTTCTAATTTTTTATATAGGACAGATAATAGAACATTGTCATAAGCGGATTTAATGTCAAGGCAAACAGCTATTAATGATTCATTATTAGTAAAAGCTACACGAATATCAGTAGTTAGAATGCTAATACTATCCATAGTACTTTTACCCTTTCTGAATCCAAACTGAGAGTTAGATAAAAATTGGCTATTTTCTGTATACCACTCTAAACGATTTTTCACCAAATGTTCTATTAATTTTAATAACACGCTTGTTAAAACGATCGGTCTGTAACTATCACAATCTGATGGATTTTTATGTGGCTTTAGAATTGGCAACACCATTTGACATTTCCATTCATCTGGCATTTCACCTGTCAACATTATTTTGTTTACTAACCCCAGATAATAATTTAATGAAATATCACACAGATTACTTAAAAAAGAATATGGAATGCCATCTTTACCGGGTGATGAGTCCTTAACGTTACTTAATATACCTTTTAGTTCTACCAATGAAAAGGGTGAATCTAGGTTCGAAATAGATGACGACGTAGATTTACAAATAATAGGTGGAATTGTTTGATATGATGGGCTAGCTTCAGGGACCCATGGGGGAGCCAATTTATCAAGGAAGTTATCAACTAAGTTATCCGGAATGGTTGCGAAGTTTGAACCACAAAAAGCAGATTTAAATCTTCTTATATTACGCCAGACTATATTGGACGCTGTGTCGGGTGATACAGACTCACAGAATTGTCTCCAACTTTCAAATTTTTTCTGTTTAAATAGCTTTCGCGTTTCCTTCGCTATCACATTAAATTTATCGAAATTATCGACTGTCATGTTACGTTTATAATTTCTTTCTGCTGTTTTTCTTTTCTTAATAGCAGAACTACACTCTGCATCCCACCAAGGGGGTGATGGAAGAGTAGCAGATGTTTTCTTAGGGAATACGTCATTTGCTGCACTTATTAAAACCTGTGCAAAGGAATCTGCACATATATCCACACACTCATTTTCAATTTTAGGTAATGATGATAATTTATCTTGAACACAAGCCTTAAACTTTTCCCAATCATTGCTATTACTATTCGGTAATTTGTGCTTAAGTTGTGATTTATGTCTAGTTAGTTTAGGAAAAGCTCGCGCTGCGAAAGTTAATAAAATTACAAAATGATCACTGCCATAGGAAGAGGAAGTGGTGGACCAGGACAGCAAATTAGCAAGATTTGGAGTACAGATGGATAAATCAATAGCACTTCTACCCTGGTCAGGAGCTGTGTGACGTGTAGGAAGCCCAGTATTTAATACACACAAATTATTTTGATCCAGTATATCAATTAAATCTTCACCATAATTGTTTGTATTGGAACTACCCCATGATTGATGGTGACAGTTAAAGTCGCCCATTACTAAAAAAGGTTTAGGGAGTGAAGAAAATATTTTATTTATATCGGACAAAAGAAGGGCAGATGGTTTAGGGACATAAATTGAAACTATGCAAATATTTGAAACCATTGCTGCAACAACTGAAATTTCTTCATTATGAGCAGGAATATTTACTTGCTTAAAGGGTATTGAGTCTCTGATGAGTATGGCTACTCCTCCATAACCATCAGGTCTATCCTCTCTTAAAATATGATAACCACTAATTTTAAAATATTTGTTTGGTTTGAGCCAAGTCTCTGCTAGTGCAAAGACTATAGGATTGAACTTATCTAGTAAATAAATTAAGTCATGTTTTTTATTTATTATGCTTCTACAATTCCACTGCATTATTTTCCTTAGATCCATTTTGGAAGAAAGAAAGAATTTTTTCAAGTAAAATGGCAACGTTGGACGGTGAGAATGTTGATGAATTTGACAGGAGTTTTAATATTTCTACCATTATTTCTGCTACAGTTGATTGTTGTGTAGTAGATGGGTTTTTACTAAAGCCACAACCATTAGGGGGGGTGGTATGAAAGATTCACTAATTATAGAGTTGTGTTCACCTGTATTATAGCCTTTATTTGGTTGAGGAGGGGTCCGCGGTTTTAGGAAAACAGTTTTTTTATATGAAGTGGAAATATTCATAGTATCATTTGTTTGATGTTTTTTAGGCAATGGACTAGAAGGTTTGGAAGAAAGTACATCAGCAAAGGAGCGGGAAACTGGGCCATGTAATTTTGATGCTTCTGCATATGAAGTGCAATTATTGGCCATATATGTTTTTATTTGCTTCTGCCTTTCAAATTCTGGACATGACCTACTTGTAGCAAAGTGCCTACCAGAGCAAGACAAACATGAAGCACAGTCCTCTTGTATGTTACATGATTCACCTGTGTGAGCATCACCACATCTGTAGCACCTGGGTTTGGAACGACACTGTACTTTAGTGTGCCCAAAACGGCAGCAATTATAACACTGTATAGTTGGGAAAATATATAGTTCTACAGGTAAAGCGTTATAGCAGATAAATATACGTGATGGCAGAACTTGTCCATCAAATGTAATTACAACTGTCTGTGATGGTTTCCAAACCAAGTTACCATCTGTAAATGACTTGTAATTTAATCGCCTAACTTTCAAAATCCTACCAACGCCTATTGGTACTGAAATATTTTCAATGACCTCCTCCGGAGACCATTCTTCTGGTACGCCGCGTACCAGACCCATCCGAGTTATATTGAATGTAGGAATAAACGCTCTGAGGTTTTGCTTCTCAAGACTACCATGACTTAAAAAGGCATTTGCATCATTGTGTTTCGAAAAGGAAATAGAAATTTTATTACGTCCAATTAATTTTACACTACCATTAATAATATTTTGGAATTCATATTTCTTTAAAAATTTACCAAAAGTAACCGGGTGTAATTTAACATTATCATTAGGAGACGCATTGCACTTTTGAACATGCAGTACAAATGGGGCATTATCTGAAGCACTATATAAATTTCTGCCAACAGAAGTGGGAGCGGAGACAGGTAAGGTATTACTAATTTTATTAGAATTGCCATTTTTGGATTCATTAGCAACATCTAGGGTCAAAGAACCTTCAGAACAAATACAGTCTGAAGGTTTGGGATCTGAGCCATGGTGCTTTCGTCGACGCTTGTTGCAGTGTTTGCACACTTGCATGCGACTGCGCTTTAATCTTTTTGCTGATATGGACGCATCAGTATCCATACCAGATTCATTCGAAATTGTCACAAAGTGACCAACAGCGGGAACGAAGCCCCCTGGATCAGGGGGCTCGTCATCCCCATACATATTTACAAAATGTACAAAAAACTTACCAAATAAACTGGAACTATCTACAACTTATACTAAAACAATACTTAAGATAAATAAGACTAAAATAACTACTACTTTACTGATCCAAAATTTTGAAATAAAATAATTTTAAAGAAACCAAAAATACGCGCCCGCCAAGTTGAACGTTTCCCCCTCAAGAAGTTTAAAAGTATAGGGGCGCTTCAGTGCTGCCAACCCCGAAACAGAATTTCTCGTACATAAGTAGCTAAAAATCTCGTACTTCGACTTTCGAACCCTGTACATTTAAAACAAACGCTTTCATCATTATAAATTCTAAATGAAAGAAACATTTGCCAGGTTCTTATTAAAAAGAAGTTTTATTATTGGTGGTTTTCCTGGTTGACATAGCTACTACAGTCTGCAAACAATAATCGCGTGAATGCGACCAATGGTAGGAGGGCGACAGTCAACACTATTGGGCCATCGACGCTCTTAAATAAAATGGAAACATTTATTTTGCATATAGAATTTCAAGAAATACTTTTTCACAATATGACAGTACAGACCGCACCATAGAAACCGGCAAAAATCATATTGTTGGCAACACTATATTAAGTCATGGCGGCAAACCGTAGACCATAAATTTGAAACGAGTTTTTTTAATATGCTTTTTGGTAGGATTTATAGTGCGTTCACAGTTATTTTACCTCTAGCCGTAATGTTGGCTACATATTGGGTCCTTACTTTTTCCCTTAGATTTATCATTTGTTATTTCCACTATTGTGAAATAAATGTTTCAATTGCAATAAATACTTATTTATAAAGATGAAACTGTTTGTACTAAATATTATTAATAATTTGTTTAATATTTAAGTCGAAAAGAAAACACACCTACAGTAATAATTGTTACTTGTGATTTTAGGAGTAAATATATCTAGTTAGCTAGACCTTTAAATTCTTAACGCTTAATGAATTCTGTATTTCTGTCCTCTATCTGAATAATCATAATGTGTACAGCTATTATAAATACATTACTAAGCTTGAAGCGTTTGAAACAGCTTATTGCTGAATAAAGTTTTATTATACAGCTGGACATTAAATAATTGTTTACATTTTATCTTTAAACAAGATAAGATACTACATTTAACTAATTATTCAGCTGCTGAATGAACAATATTTTTCATGTTTTTATTCACCTTTTTTCGGTATAATAGCGGTTTTAAACTAACTTATTCAAATAAAATCCCTAAAATTGTCTTGTGTGAAATATCATTGTTTTTTATCAGAATAATAAAAAGAATGTTGGTTAATTTATAACGGATTTTATTATATGTTTTTTTCATAAATTTCTTATAAAAATATGTACACTATTTTTTAGTATGTGACCTATTATATATTCGTTATTCAGAAGAAAATATTTGAACTACTCTTTTTCAAGCTAAAGCAATACATGTGTGGACTTTTATTCGGCATATTAAAACAAAAAAATAGATCGCCATTAAAATGCTTTTTAACTTAGACTTACAAGGAATTTACTAGATCACCAAAATGCTCTATCTTACAATTACAACATTTTCAACAAAATTCATTTGATTATGTTGCATTAAAATAAATAGTATTAAATTTTTCGTCACAAGTAATTTTTTTTAAGACCTTGTATGTATGTCTGAAAACACTATTTACTATCCGCTATCTTGATTATTCAAGCGGCGCATAAAAATGATGAAATAAAAATTCACGATAAGTTTACTTGCGCACTTAGATGTAACAAATAGGTGACACAGTATAACTTGTAAATCCACATTTACTTAGATATCGATTTTATATTCATCGCCATATCATTTCATAATCACATGAAAATATTGAATCCTATAGAAAAAAAAATATTTTCACAATGATTACTGCTTGAATAAATGTACCAGGTCGACGAAACTGTATAACATAAGTGTTAGAGCTTAATAACAGCAATTTGACCTGTTATTCCAAAGTTATTAAGCTAATCGAAATGTTACTAAGCTCTTACTCAGTTGCCACTTAGCAAATANTTCAGGTGTTATTCAGCAAAATTGGGGCCCTTTTTGCTTGAATAAGTCTGAGTTCCGTCTACACAGACGTTATTCAGACTAGTATTCAGCTTAAGCTCTTGAAAATTTCTCTTATTCAATCTCTATTTATTACTAGCTTTTGCGTGCGACTTCGTCCGCGGGAATAGTTACTTTGGCCTAACGCTCTCTTTAACCCGCTACTTCGTTATATAGGTAGTTAAAACTGCGATATCTAATAAGATATTCATTTCAATTGAATGATGTAAAGGGCAATTTTGTTGAAAATGAAATACTTTTTATAAATAAAGTATTTATTTGGATAAGGATTGATATCATATTTTTGAAAATAGCTTCACAAAATGATGCAATATTTTAGAATTTTTTTTTAGCAAAAAATATGTTATATGGAGCTAACCTTAAAAGATAGAGATATGCTGTTGCGGACTTTTATTGTAGACCTTTAAAAGGGTAATAATACTCTCATACATGACTTTTGCGAAACTTTAACCGTTTACGCAGCGTACGCAGCGGAATCTCCAAGTAAGAAATTTTCCCCCCGGATTTTGAAACATTCTTCATTGCTGCTCCGCTTCTATTGCTTGTAGCGTGATGATATATAGCCATCCTCGATAAATGAACTATCTAACACTGAAAGAATTTTTCAAATCGGACCAGTAGTTCCTGAGATTAGCGCGTTCAAACAAACAAACAAACAAACTCTTCAGCTTTGTAATATTAGTATAGATTTATTAAAATCTTTATTGCATATAAAATACAAAGTACAGTACAAAGGCGAACTTAATGCCGAATGGCATTCTCTACCAGTTAACCTAAGGTCATGCAGAAAGAAATATAAATGGTGCGGTTAAAAAGAAAGGACCATAATAATTTATTAAAAAAAATATGTACAATTAAGAAACATCTGTGATAAATAAATACATAATTCCTAGACTACATATACCCAAATAGACTATACACAAATATTCATATCAATATATATATATATATAAACACATACTTATATATGATATAGAGAAAAATATTGCAATACGAAAGACTAATATGGCTAAAAATGGAAGCAGTAAAAAATCCTACGTATTTCCTTCTAGAAATAAAAGTTTAACTTTTTTCTTAAAAGAAAACTTAGAAGGAGCCAATTTAACCTCTAAAGGTAGTCCATTCCAAAGCCGAGTGACCTGAATCGTAAAGGATTTAGACAGAAAGTCAGTGTGGTGCAAAGGAGTACAGATAATTAAATTGTCTGAAGAGCGAAGGGACCGAGAATGGATTTGGGACTTTTCTTTAAGATAGGAAGGAGAGAGAGGATCATTTAAAATTGAATACAGGGTGCAAAGTGATCTAGCATTTCGGCGCTGTCTGATAGGGAGCCACTTAAGCTGAGTACGATAGCCAGAAATGTGATCCTATTTGCGTAGCCCAAAAACAAACCTTATACAATTATTGAGAAGGCGATTCAATTTATCTAACAATGTTACAGATAAGTTAGGGTAACATACGTCACCGTAATCAATGATAGGTACAATTAAAGCATAAATAAGAGCAAGTTCAGTCTTTAACGGTAGAAAGTACTTAAATCGGTACAAAATTTTTGCTTGTCGTGGCAGTTTGTAATTAAGGCATCACTACTTGTTAGTATCGCCTACGTACCTATGTATAATGTCAATGTAATAAGTGTATGTTTTGTAAACTGTCCTAAAATAAATAAATAAACTCCTCAAACAACCGACTACCTTGTTACTAACCTCTAAGACATGATGAGCCCAGCTAAAAGTCGTGTCAAAGTATAAACCTAGATTTCTGACCGTACTGCAATACTGCAAAGGGTAACCCTCAAACTGAATAGGCGGCAAATCCGACATATTCAATCTAGATAGAAATCTCGACCTGCCATCAATGATAGCTTTGCATTTAGATGGGTTAACATTAATCCCAAAATTCTTAACGGTTAATAAATTCTGTATTTCTGTCCTCCATCTGAATAATCATAATCTGTACAGCTATTATAAATACAGTACTAAGCTTGGAGCGTTTGAAACAGCTTACAACATTATACAGCTGGACATTAAATAATTGTCTACATTTTATCTTTAAGCAAGATAAGATTCTACGTTCAACTAATTATTCAGCTGCTGAATAAACGATATTTTTTATGTTATTATTCAGCTTTTTTCGGTACAATAGCGATTTTAAACTAACTTATTCAAATAAAACCCCTAAAATTGTGTTGTGTAAAATATAATTGTTTTTCATCAGAATAATAAAAATAATGTTGGTTCATTTACAACGGATTTAATTTAATGTTTTTTTCATATAATTTCCTATAAAAATATGTACACTATTTTCTAGTATGTGACCTTTTATTTATTCGTTATTCAGAAGAAAATATTAAAACTACCCTTTTTCAAGCTAAAGCTTAGTAGCAATACATGTGTGGACTTTTATTCGGCATTTTAAAACAAAACAATGGATCGCCATTAAAATGCTTTTTACCTTAGACTTACAAAGAATTTACTCGATCACCAAAATGCTCTTATCTTACCTACAACATTTTCAACATGATTCATTTAATTATGTTGCATTAAAATAAATAGTATTAAATTTTTCGTCACAAGTAATTTTTTTAGACCTTGTATGTATGTCTGAAAAAACTATTTTCTATCTTATATCTTGATTATTCACGCGGCGCATAAAAAATGATAAAATAAAAACATACTATTCACGATACATTTACTTGCGCACTTATATTTAACAAATAGGTGACCCAGTATAACTTGTAAATCCAAATTTATTTAGATATCCATTTTATGTTCATCGCCATATCATGTCATAATCACATGAAAATATTGAATCCTATAGAAAAAAATAATAATTCACAAATTGTGTGATTACTGCTTGAATAAATGTACCAAGACGACGAAGCTGTATACCATAAGTGTAAGAGCTTAATAACAGCAATTTGACCTGTTATTCCAAAGTTATTAAGCTCATCGAAATGTTACTAAGCTCTTACTCAGATGCTACTCAGCAACTACTCAGGCGTTATTCAGCAAAATTGGGGCCCTTTTGCTTGAATAACGTCTGAGTTCCATCTACTCAGACGTTTCAGCCTAGTATTCAGCTTAAGCTCTTGAAAACTACTCTTATTCAATCTTTATTCAGCATGATTGTGTTACTTGGGATGTTTGTGTTACTTGGGACAAAATGTTCGATGACATCTGTCAGAGGTAAAATAACTGCCCAAGTAACACAAACAAGCTGAATAAAGATTGAATAAGAGCAATTTTCAAGAGCTTAAGCTGAATACTAGGCTGAATAACGTCTGCGTAGACGGAACTCAGACGTTATTCAAGCATAAAGGGCCCCAATTTTGCTGAATAACACCTGAGTAGTTGCTGAGTAGTATCTGAGTAAGAGCTTAGTAACATTTTGATTAGCTTAATAACTTTGGAATAACAGGTCAAATTGCTGTTATTAAGCTCTAACACTTATGTCATACAGCTTCGTCGACTTGGTACATTTATTCAAGCAGTAATCACACAAATTGTGAAAATATTTTTTTTCTATAGGATTCAATATTTTCATGTGATTATGACATGATATGGCGATGAAAATAAAATCGATATTTAAGTAAAGGTGGATTTACAAGTTATACTGGATCACCTATTTGTTAAATCTTAGTGCGCAAGTAAATTTATCGTGAATAGTATGTTAATATTTCATCTTTTTTTATGCACCGCGTGAATAATCAAGATAGCGGATAGTAAATAGTTTTTTCAGACATACATATAAGGTCTAAAAAAATTACTTGTGACGAAAAATTTAATACTATTTATTTTAATGCAACATAATCAAATGAATCATGTTGAAAATGTTGTCGTTGTAAGATAGAGCATTTTGGTAATCTAGTAAATTCCTTGTAAGTCTAAGGTTAAAAGCATTTCAATGGCGATCGATTGTTTTGTTTTATTATGCCGAATAAAAGTCCACACATGTATTGCTACTAAGCTTTAGCTTGAAAAAGAGTAGTTGGAATATTTTCTTCTGAATAACGAATATATAATAGGTCACATATTAGAAAATAGTGTACATATTTTTATAGGAAATTATATGGAAATAAAGTTAAATAAAATCAGTTTTAATAAACCAACATTCTTTATTATTATTCTGATGAAAAACAATTATATTTACCCAAGACAATTTTAGAGGTTTTATTTGAATAAGTTTGTTTGAAATCGCTATTATACCGAAAAAAACTGAATAAAAACTTAAAAAATATTGTTTATTCAGCAGCTGAATAATTAGGTAAACGTAGAATCTTATCTTGTTTAGAGATAAAATGTAGACAAATATTCAATGTCCAGCTGTATAATAAAACTTTATTCAGCAATAAGCTGTTTCAAACGCTTCAAGCTTAGTACTGTACTTGTAATAGCTTTACAGATTATGTTTATTCAGATAGAGGACAGAAATACAGAATTTATTAAGCGTTAAAATTTTAAGGACCGAAATCAAACTTATTCAGCATTTGGCTATTCTCAAAGCTTTTACAAACTATATTCACATTTGAACTGTAAAATGTACTAAATGTGTACTTTTATCTGGCTTATGTGTTACTTGGGTGTGAAGTTTGGTGAAGTGACTGTCAAAGTGACTGTAATTTTTTACATACGTCCATGGTTTACATATTATTCGTTTAAATATAAAATAGCAACATGATAACTCTCAAATATTTACCAGCTGCCTTTAAATTGTTACAAGTTTTTCTTAATTGTAGATTGAATAATTCTGTTAGAATTAATTTCGCACAGCCTAATAAGGTACTCAATTGTTTAACAACAAGTCATTTATACTTTTATCCATTGATGTAAATATAACAATACTTTTATCTTAGAATTATTCATTCAAACTTTATATTCCAGTTTAGGAAACTTAATCTATTTAGCATGTCAGCTGGACTAGCTTTTATTTGGCCTGCTAAAAGACAAAGTAAAGAAGTGTCTCAAAATAGTGTTGAAAATGTGAAATCTGTATTGGAACATGCTGATACATTGTTTGAAAATGGGCACTATGAAGAATGTTATAGCATATTATCGCAGTGCATGGTCAGTAGTTAAAATATTGTAATATTTTTAATTAATATATGAATATCCATTTCTTATTAAATTGAATTTATTTGTTCTAGGAAAGAAATGTAGAAATAAACTGGAGAATTTGTAGAGTTTTATACAATATGTCCAAGGAATCCAAATATGACAAATCATACAAAAAGGATTTAGTTTTACAGGCATACAATATTATTTCTGAGGAACTAAAAAGCAACACAGAACATTTTGCTGTACAGAAATGGTATGCATTATTGTTGGATGCTAAAAGTTCATTTGATGGTATAAAAGAGAGAATAAAGCAGCTGGAGAACATAAAAAAACATATGGATGTTAGTATACTTTATATTTATTTAGCCTTTCAAAATCTGTCTTCAGTATTTTGCTAACACATCACAGCCAGTGGCCCATTTGCGGCCATATTATGAAGTCCAAATAATCAAAGATATTTTGTGTTAGACTATTGATACATCAAAATAACTCTTAGGAAAATGCTTGATTACTGTTAGAACACAAATTAACTACATATTGATAAAAAAATGATCATTTAAAATCAAACTAAATATTACTTTTAATAAATCAATATTATATGAGCGTATTAGGGTCATCAATAAATAATATAAAAAAAATCATTTTGGGGTTAATGGGTTTCTAAATTTTATTTTGAAATGACCATGGCGTGTTGTGAGGTAAGTTTATTTACTTTACTCGAAAATCAAATAATTGTTCATAACTTAAATTATTACCTTAAATACCTTATTAACTTAAATTATTGTTTATAACTTTTAAATTATAAAAAAAATTTAATTGTTTATAACTTTCCTTCCGGAAGGGCTGAGGTTCAAATCCGGACACATACCAATGTCTGAATGAATTTTCGAAATTATATGTACATTATCCGACACTCTTACGTTGAAGGAAAACATCGTGAGGAAACCTTCATGCATGCTTGCAAAGAGATTTGAAGGTTTTGTGTGAAGTCGTCCAATCCGCACTGGACCGCGTGGACGACTAAGGCCTAATCACCCTATACGGGTAGGCTCGTGCCCCTCGGTGGGGATGTTTAATGAGCTGATGATGATGATGATGAATTACCTTCCAAGGTAAGAAAAATAATATGTGATAAACAAAACCCATATATTCAGTAAAAAACTAGCCAAGTCTCGATGAAGCTCTGTTTATAAGAAAGAAAGAAAAGTAGTCACTAAAAAGGAGTGAAATCTAGACAGTTGTGCCAAGTCTAAGATTCCTTACTTTGGTTGTTGTGTGACTTGGCTGTTGAGGGGTACACAAGGGTACAAAACCAGGTACTCTATGACACTATTGCTCCAATCAGTCGCCAGAACCGTTTTTGAAGTTTAAGCTGGAATCCTGACCAACCTATAGCAATAACTCCGAAACTAAAGTGGTACTATTTTTGACTATTTCAGGACTATTTTTTTAGTTGCTAAAATTCGTATTCATTGAGATTTCAAATATGAGTCTACACGAATCTACACGGCGTGCATAAGACCCACAATGACATAATATTATGTCGGCGTGGTATTTGCACACGCTGCGTCCACTCACGCCCATAGGCCACAACTCATTCAGAATAAGTTCATGCGTAAAGCCACGGTAGCCTGCAATCTCGAAGTACCTACCTAAGGTTAGAGTCTAAACGTTCTTCGACTCGGAAATAGCGCATTCAAACCCACTCATTGTTTCAACTGCTGATTATACAACAGCAGCCAATAATAATCTATCACCTTACGCGCGCAAACTTCGCGTCGGCGTCCACGGGACGTGCTAGACGATCACAGTCGCCGCCGCCGGCGGCCGAAATAGCTAAAACTTTTCAACACTTCAAACCGACAACCGAGGTTCCACCCCCGTCTTTCCTTCCATCGTCGCAAGTCCTCGTAGGTTCCCTCGCTGTGACAGGTCGCTACTCCAAACATATACTTACTAGGTTGCTTACCCTCCCCGCAACGCCCTAAGCCAAGGTTCGTGTCCCAATGTGGGACGCTTTTAGGCTCGTGTAATTATAAGTCTCAGAGCCATCTGCGCTAGCCATTGCCCTGTGAAGTTGTAAAGGTTATCTGCGACCAACAGCAGTAAGTTCGAAAATAATTATGATGATAAATAATAAATATCCACTGACATTCACACAGCCCCAAATTAAGCGTGAAGCCTGTATTATGGGTGCTAGACAACGGATAAACGTACTTATATATATATATATATATATATATTTTGTAAATACATACATATTATTCATAGAAAACACTCAGACCATTACAAACAGACATGTTCATGCACACATGTTTGTACTTCAACCGCTACACCAAATGGGACGTCAAATGAAAGTTAATTGCAGATATTATAAACAATACTCGTAGGAGAAAGCAGTACAATATGTATAAAAGGTCAGATCAGGTTTAATAAGGAGTATTATTAATTGACATTTGTAACACCAAAGGAGCTACAAAATGCGTTGCCAGCCTTTTAAGCAAGAGTACGCTCTTTACTTGAAGGTCTGCAGGTCGTGTCTGTCTGGAAACGCCGCATGCGGCATCTCATTCCAAAATTTTGTGGTATGGGGCAGAAAGTTCCTGTTAAAACGCACAGTAGTACTTTGCCAACTATCAAGGTGGTGTGGGTGGTAGAGTTGTTGCGTAGATCGATGGCGGTAAGAGGCGGCGGGCATCAGACCGAACAGTTCCTCGGAGCACTCCCCATGGTACATGCGATAGAGAATGCATAACGAAGCTACATCTTTACGCAGTGCCAAGGAATCCTATCCGAAACGTCATAGCAGTCGACAACTCGAGTCGTTCTTCGTTGAATGCGGTCTAGAGGGAGAAGCTGGTACTTGGGAGGCTGGGAGCCCCTGCACAAAGATGAGAACAGTATTCTATGAGAGGCCGAACCTGCGCCTTTTAAAGTTGCAGGCGGTGTGCCCGTGTGAAATACCATCTCGATCTATTGAGCACGCCAAGCTTCTTCGAGGCTAATTTAGCCTTACACTCCAGATGGCCACGAAACTGGACTTCGCTCGATATGTCGACACCAAGAATTCCGATATTGGCTGCGGCAGTTAGAGGAGTGCTCTTGAAACTGAGCGACACGACAAAAGGCAGCTTTTCAGCGATGAACGCACAAACTTATGTCTTCTTAGGGTTAACTTGGACCAAATTAAGTTTACCCCAGTCTGATACTTTTTCAAACAATATTTCGATTTCAGACATAAGTTTGTTTCGGCTTTCAATGACGTTTTCCCGAGAAATGTTGGTGCGGCCGATGTATAAAGCATCACCTGTACTGTCATCCGCATAACAATGAATACCACTGGTTTGTAGAAAATCATTTGTGTGCAAGAGGAACAGCGTAGGCGATAACACAGCCTTGCGGGACACCAGCATTAACATACGGTAGCATACGGTTCAGAGCATTCGCCGTCGACTACAACCTTTATGCTTCTGTGTGCTAAAAAGCTAGTGACCCTTCGCATAATTTCTCAGGAAGCCCATATGACGGAAGCTTTGAAAGTAGCGCTTTATGCCAAACGCGATCGAAGGCCTTCGCAACGTCCAAACTAAAAGCCACAGCTTCTCCTTATCTCGATCGCCTGTGTCCATCTGTGCGTCAGGTACACTAAGAGATCACCTGCCGAACGACTCTGACGGAAGCCGAACTGATGGTCGCTGAACAACTGGTGGTCCTCAAGGTACCGGAGGAGCTGACCGTTAATAATGGATTCCATTATTTTCGAGAGTAGTGAGGTTTTTCTATTGGCCTGTAGCTGGACGGATATGATCGGTCACCTTTTTTGGGGATCGGTGCACCAAAGCCGTCTTCCATGAAGTCGGACTACGCCGGAGGAGTAGAAAAGCCGAAACAGGCGCGTTATTGCCGGTGTCAACTCCGGGGCACACTTCTTCAGAACAATGGAGGAGATTCCGTCGGGCCCGCTCGATTTGGGACATCCAGCGATAACAGAGCTGACCACACTGCTTTTTGGTGGAATCGCAAGTCTGGCATACATGTTTTACACCGTGCCATAATCGGCGGGTCTTGGCCCCTGTCATCCAGGATTGGATTGAGGAAAAGAATTGCCCAAGAGATCGGCTTTCTCCTTTGCGTTATGGCCAATAAATCATCTGCTTGGGCGGCGGTGGGAAAGATGGCGTACAGAAGTTTCCTGGATGGCTTTGGCAGAGACCAGAATGCGCGAGTTAGAAGGAAGACTGAACTAAAGGAGCACTGAACACAAATACTAGCAAAAGAGTACACCTATTCAACTTATTATGGCAGGTGGACAAGATCTTGGCTGACGCCGGGTTTTTTTTCCAAAAAATTGCCTCAATATTTATCGCAAACAGTACAGAGAAAAAATTACATCAAAGATGAGAAGGATCATACTTATATTTGTTTTAGGCGTAAATTATAATTACTGCAAAACTAATATTAATCAAACAGTGTGCGAATTGATTGTCAACTGGGCTTACACTTTATTACTGATTTTGGTTCTATTATTAAGCGCGCAGCTCATGCGACGTAAAACATTACGTTTTCTTACATTTTTTCTAAAATAAAAGTACCCTAAGTTTTTCTTTATTGCATCAGCTACCTGCCCAAAAGAGTCTCGCCCAAATCTGTCCAGCCATTCAGAGATTACCCAGAACAGAGAGACAGACAAACATTTTAATAAATGCTATTTTGGTGTCTGTAGGTATATATCGTATGTTTATTCATATGCATTAAGAAAAAAATATATATTTCAATATTACAAATACTCCAATTTCATTTATATGTACAGGTATAAAACAACTTAATTATTATTGCAGCTTGCAGTAACATTAAATCCAACTGATGCAACTACTTTACATATGCTGGGAGAGTGGTGTTATCAAGTTAGTGAGCTTCCTTGGCATCAACGTAAAATAGCTGAAGCCCTTTTTGCCACACCGCCCCAGTCAACATATGAAGATGCGCTTGAGTACTTCTTAAGAGCAGAAGCAGCGCAACCTCGTTTTTACAGTTTGAACTTACTGAATTGGGTAACTGTTACATTAAGTTAAATAAAGAAGATCAGGCTAAATATTATTTAAAATTAGCAGCATGCTACCCTGCGAAATCAAATGATGATCGTGCAAATAAGGAGGCAGCGGAATTATTAAATAAGATAAAATGACTTTATTTAAATATGTCTAAGTTAGTACTACAACAAATATATGTATATTTTGTATTGTTTAAAATTATTAATTATAATACATTGTAATTAAATTCGTATTTTATATTAACATATTGTTTCGTATATGATGATTGTAATTGTATGATCTTCGTAATTTTTATTTAAACCCAATACCTGCAAGTTTTCTAATTTATGATGTTGGATTCTATTCTTTTCAACGGGAATCAAACGGGAGGCGTGAACAGCCATAACACCGTGGCCATAATTTACAACAAATAATTCTCCAAATTTTGAGATAGAGCGGGGGAAAGTTGCAATACCATATAGAAAATTCTCGCACACAGGCACAAAATAATTTGACACTAGTTTAAAATAATAAGTCTCAATTTTAGGCACCCACTCATATAATTCTAGTATAATAATTTCATCCAGGTAAACTTTCGGTATAAGGAACTGCAAGACTAAAGTTGCTCAGCCAACATTGGTAAAACAAATTCATGATCTTCGTGAGTAGACAGCAGGCAAAAAGCTTATATTTGTATTATATTAATAAATATCCCCTACAACGCCGCCATCTAGTCACTAAACTTTAACCTGTAATATGGTACTAAACAACGGATAAACATACTCCCTATATCCCTACATTTTTTGCAATACATACATTTATTATACATAGAAAACACCAAAACCAATACAAACAGACGTGTTCATGCACACAAATATTGTATGCCTGGAGATCGAACCAGGACCATGGTGTAAGAATCATCTCAACCACTTACACCACATGGTCGTCGAAATTTAAATAAATATTCAAATTATGCTATTTTTAACAACCTATGCCTTTTTAAGATTTATCACACCTCTATATTTATAATGTAGGTGGTACTAGGGATGAAACGATATGAGTAACACATGTACATACTCAATACTTTTATCGATACAAGTATGTGTGCGTTACCCTAGCAGGAAAGTATGTCCTAGAGTGATATGAGTGGTACCAATGTTTTGTGCTCTATTTACTATGTATGTGCGCCAAATATTATATATGTGCATCCAGCCGTTTTGGAATAAATCGAAAAAAACGGTTCCTGCTAGGGTAACGTTTTTCTAGCAGGAAAATTTTTAAAAAAACATCGGAGAGAAAAAATAATTAGTCCGTTAGAAAGCTTATGTGTGTGCATGAATGTGCGCCAAAAATTATATATGTGCGCCTTCAGGTTTTTGAAATATTCAACTTTTTAATCTTCCTGCTAGGGTAACGTTTTACAAAATCGCATATCTCGAAAACTATTGCATGTGCGTTTATGAAAAAAATTGCATAAATAGCTCTTACATGTGCCAATATGTGCCGGAATTTTGAACAAGAAAAATATCTTAGATTTTAAGTTATAGCGATTTTTAAGAAATGAGAAAAAAAAATATAGCCTCTTTATAAAAAGGCCGATAAGCTCAAAAAATTGCATTTGATCCGTCTTGAGACGCAGATTATGTGCAGCAAGTTTCAATAGTGCACATTCATTAGTTGTTGAGTAATATGAGAAAAACTAAACAAAAAACCTATCATGTTTTTGACGTTCACATACAAGAAACTGGTTCAATCTAAGATGAGCGATTGTAAACTATGTGCATATTGTCAAGTAATAATGTGAAAATTTTCACCTTAAAATATTCCGTATTTAAAAAGATATAAACAAAAATCAAAAAAAATAAAATACGATCGATTATCCGACCAAATTAGAATGACTACTAAAAAGCGACGATTCGATATGTATCGATGGCCTTCTTAAATTTACACATCAACCTATTGACACATCTTGTGCTCAAGTACAGTAAAGTGATAAAGTGATTCCCATTCATTTTCGAAAACAATGTTTCCATATTTTATAAAATTTCATAAAAATGCATTGGGTAGTACAAAAGGAAATTATAAAGTATGTATTATATAATATAAACCAATTGGGGCTAGATAGCGCTGAGTGAGTGTCAGGTTATATTTATTTATTAAGTTCGTATTTTTTCTCACAGAAACTTCACACGGCTAGCACAATTATTTAGTACTTCTTTTTATCCTTTTTTTAGAGTTGACGTACAATACTATAAAACTCGTAGGATTTGAATAGATAAGCGTGACACCATAAATAATAGAAACTCTAAAAAGTGTGATGACACAAATGTCAAAGTTAAAATAACTGTCAATGGACTCTTTATCTCTGGTCGCACACGCCAGCTATGACGTCTTACGTATTGCTTGTAGAAAAAAGGACAGGTAATTACCTAAGGTATTAATTAGAGACTAATATATAAACAGTACTCCATCTTGAATAATGCGAACTTTTACTACAATTGGAAGTACAGCCCTTTTGTGGCTAGATCTAGCACTTTTTAGTACGGGTGAACTCCTTTTTTAACGATTTAGCTCTTTTTCGCTGTCTTGAAAATATTAACCAATGTATGAAGTTTTCGACATGCTAACAACTTTTTTACTATATCATCGGCCATGAAGACGTTTTTTAGACGCTCTAAAAAAACGGCTTCATGACATGATTATTTAAGCATTTGTAGAACGGAAAATCTATTGATGCTCAATCTAGCCCTTTTTAACTTCTCAAAACGCCCCATTTCTAAAACTAAGGTGGCAACACTGTGGAAGTGTTAACTTGTAGTTATATTCATACAGTTTTGATTGTGAACGACACGGTCGGTTATATTTTGTGTTATGAAGTTTTTTGAAAGTGGTGCAATATGTGACGTGACGTATTTATTACGATGATAGAACTGCGATGATGGTAAGCATTTCATATTTCGTGTCATTTTATAATCCTTTTGACTTATTGCAAGCACTGTGGATATGCGTACCTACCGGTTGAGATGCAAGGGTCATGGGTTCAATTCTGGCAGTAGTACATAATTAAATTGATGATATTGTTGTCAGGTCTGGGTGTTTGTAGTACTCACGTTCTATCTGTTACTAAGGTACAACGAGAGAAAATATTTTAAAAATATACTTAGATGAAACGCAGCTTCTAGTATTGGCACTCAATATGTGGATTAAATGCCCAGTCATGACTCATAACACTGGGGAAGCAGGTTGATGTTCACTGGTGACCATATTGTATATTTACTCATGGTCCCTTCCTACAAGCGAGAAGAGAGAGAGTAGGAGATGATAGTACTGGTGATAAATGTATTCGTTATTTGTGAGAATAGTTTGCAACAGAAACTAAATCCTTTAACTTAATTATGAAAGCGAATAAACAAACCATCAGCGTAGCTTTTAATCGAACCATTTTTTTTGTTAAAACAATAATTAGTGGTAAAGTGCCGTCCTTATATAATTTATGGGCAGAATTATTCTTACTAAATCCTTAATTGTGGCTTTGTTGTCGGTGTTCAGGCTTTTCAAATCATTCATCGCAAGTGACTTTAAGCAAAGCCCCTTTGGCTGCGAGGCCCCTACCGGTCCGAGGCCGCGAGCGAGAAATATTACAATGTATATAATTACTACTATATATTTTGTTATTTAATACTAAGTGTATTAAATACTAAGTGTATTAATGTGATTTTAGGTTAATTTTTTTTCACTTAATCGGGTCTCCACAAACCAAAATTTTTGTACATGATTTAATAATTTATTATTATCAATTACTTTTTATACAGCAATTAAAAATAATAATGATACAAAGTTTATTTTGTCCGAAATGGAAACATAAATTATATTAGTAATATTTACATGAACCCAAATTTACCAAAAAACTTTCTAACGCGACTGTACGACAGCTACCAAGGTATTAAGCGTTCATTACCGAAGGCCATCGATACATATCGAACCGTCGCTTTTTAGTAGTCATTCTAATTTGGTCGGATAATCGATCGTATTTTATTTTTTTGATTTTTGTTTATATCTTTTTAAATACGGAATATTTTAAGGTGAAAATTTTCACATTATTACTTGACAATATGCACATAATCATGGTTTACAATCGCTCATCTTAGATTGAACCAGTTTCTTGTATGTGAACGTCAAAAACATGATAGGTTTTTTTGTTTTTCTCATATTACTCAACAACTAATGAATGTGCACTATTGAAACTTGCTGCACATAATCTGCGTCTCAAGACGGATCAAATGCAATTTTTTATGAGCTTATCGGCCTTTTTATAAAGAGGCTATATTTTTTTTCTCATTTCTTAAAAATCGCTATAACTTAAAATCTAAGATATTTTTCTTGTTCAAAATTCCGGCACATATTGGCACATGTAAGAGCTATTTATGCAATTTTTTTCATAAACGCACATGCAATAGTTTTCGAGATATGCGATTTTGTAAAACGTTACCCTAGCAGGAAGATTAAAAAGTTGAATATTTCAAAAACCTGAAGGCGCACATATATAATTTTTGGCGCACATTCATGCACACACATAAGCTTTCTAACGGACTAATTATTTTTTCTCTCCGATGTTTTTTAAAAATTTTCCTGCTAGAAAAACGTTACCCTAGCAGGAACCGTTTTTTTCGATTTATTCCAAAACGGCTGGATGCACATATATATATTTGGCGCACATACATAGTAAATAGAGCACAAAACATTGGTACCACTCATATCACTCTAGGACATACTTTCCTGCTAGGTAACGCACACACAAGTATTTGGAGTATTGATACTTTATCATTTAGTATCAAGTAGGTACACATCGGTTAAAAGTACTCATATCATATGAGCACTAGTTCAAAAGTTTCATTTCAAGTTATTACCCTTGTGTTTCCTTCCAAGTGCGTGTGGTAATCATACATAAATAATAACATTAAAATATATATGACAATAGGCTTGTGTCCACTAAAAAATAATAGGTCATGTTGTAATATATTAC
>PQWD01012091.1:0-24945 GCA_019425675.1 Leucinodes orbonalis
TTACGAGAACAAATTTGACCTTTCTGTAATTCTATGACGAATGCTTACTGATCGCAACCAATACTTAAATGCATATTTCGTGTAATTCGAGACAAAGGGTACTAATTCACCATGACGTCATCGAGTAGTGGTCGCGCTAATTGACCGATTTATGTGCTCTAATATAATTTCATATGTGTCTGCATAGGTAATAATATGCCTTTTACTGAGCACGTGAAGGTAAACCTTTACATCAATCATTTGGAACAAAAGTGTTAAGTATGTAGTCATGTTACAATAACATTATTAGTAGGAATATGATAGTTTACAGATAAGGCTGTGAAGTTTGAAAAAAGGTACTTGCCAATTAACAATTAGTAATAATGCGTTAGATATAATTTCACAATTATTATTAGATGAAGATCAATTGTAACATAATATACTCAGCGAGTACATGTAGCAGTAGGCCGTCACGTTTAATGAAGCGATTTTTGTGCATACATATTATACATAAAAACACCTAGACAAACAAACAGACATGTTCATGCTCACAAATGTTTGTACTGTCCGGGGACTGAACCTGGAACTCTTGGTGTAGTGAATGATGATTTCTTTTATTATTAGTCTTATAGAAACAAAAGGGACTTCAAAAGTGCTTATTATAAAATGCACAAAATATTAATATCTCGTTCAGGTTCATATACAAGTGATGATAGCTGACGGAAGACAATCTTATATTTGCTACAAATACTACAATGTATTTACCCAATCTTTGTTCTATGTTTTCGCAAACTTAGCAGGTTTATACCGGCAAATTAAAATTAAGCACGAATAATGTTGCCAGATAATTTTAACGTCGCTGATACAGCAGGACGTAAACTCTAAACAAGACAATGTAAAAATACAGTCAAATTATCTCATTTTCCCCTCGAAACTGGAACAAAGCTAATTTCAAACTCAGGCAGCAACGGTAGTCCAAGTTCTGGCGCATGCAGAGTTTCGAAGTAGGGCTGTAAATGTTGTTTGTGCCGTTACACATTTTCTGCAACAAAACAACAACTCTGCTTACCTTCAGCTTAACAATGTAGTTCCACACAGGCCAGGTATAATCCCGCCGGTCTTGTATGACGATGTCGAACTCGTCGCGAACTTATATTATTTCCTCTGCCACAACTTGAGTGGTTTATTCAAAGTTTTGAGTGCAAAGATAACAAAAGTCTGGGCATTTTGAATAATGCAAATAGTTCGCTCATGCGGTAAAGTGAGAAGGTGTTAAAGGTGAAGTTTGCTCTGTACTCGGTAAGAGCTTGTATTCATAATTTAGTGTACACATTGGCACAAGTTGCGGTTCATGTCGGACCTGCTCTTGTGGATTTTGACAAAGCTTAGGCTGTTAGAATATGTTTTGAATTGAAATTCTAAATTCTCTTTTAGCGAAATGCAGGACCATTAATCTGAATTTGAAGTATATTAAACTTTTTCTGACTCTGCATTCAGTTAGAACAATTTATAAGTATGTAAATTGTATCTTGGTGTATTATCACTTTAGAATTATATAAAGTTTGCAAATTGTACGTTATTAGAATATTATCATAATCTCATACAGAAACATAATTTAGAACTTTATTTATAGCTATCAATGAGCTTTTGAGATAGATGTTCCACTTTTGTGTAATAACAAAATCCATTAGCAAAATTTTGCTAATGGATTTTATGTAAACAAATAGTGTAATAGGCTTAGATCAGGGCATGGCCGCTGTTACTATTTTCGGCATAAATGGGGTTGGCACGATTCGAACCTGTGTGATTGTGGTGAAGAAGCCCAAACCAACATGGAACATATAGTTCAGCGGTGCCCAATCCATGCGTTTAAAGGCTCTTTGGAAGACATCCATAATTTGACTCCTGAGGCAGCAAATTGGCTGGGGGAGCTGAGTGTGGACTTATAAGTAAATATATAATAAAATTGTGAAATATGTAATCGCCTAAATTATAGTCCGCCATACGATTAAATAATGTAAACAAAGAACTTTAAATCAAAATTTACTTATGCTGGTTGATTAGTAGTTTTATAAAAGAATCACTTTTTTCGTGCAAAGAAGTCACTGGTTAAATATAATACATATTGTCGTATTGAGATGATATACTGAATAAAAAATAATTTAATTTAATGAGGTGAAAAATTGGTATCAACTTTAACATAATAATATCATGCCATTAAATATGAGTGTGTTTTTGTTTAAGAAAATCACTGTGTATGAGGATCGTCTCAGGTAACGGGTGCAGGGTCAAAGGGTTGGTTTCTATCAACACTACATAAGTGATGGGCTGGCGAATCAGTACAAAAAATAATTTGCTATTAAATAAATCACCTGTAAAACATGGTCGTAGTTTTTGAAGATTCCAATCACAAAATTCATTTTATTCTACCAGAATCTCACGAAACACTATCTTAAATTTAATTATTATAATTTAATACTTAAATTTTATTGAGGTCACTAGGTTGTGATGACTATCAAAAATATTACAAATTATCACACTCCAGTGGTAAAAATATTTCTCATCAAAAGCATAAAATTCTCACCATTGTTATAAGTTGCATATTCAAATTCGAAGCAAGATATAATCTTCAAAATGTATGTATAATCATTGGCCGCAATGGTGTTATGATAAAAACAGAGCTAAAGCTTTAGTTTAATAAATTAATTCGGTTCGTATTATTTTTTAACACATATCATCAAAGACCGTCGGTGGCTCAATGGTTTGGACTGTTGCCCTCCTACCGGGAGGGCTGAGGTTCAAATCTCGCCACGCATCAGTGTATATGTAAACTTACTACCTTCGTGGTGGTGCACAACGTACGGCTGTGTGACCCGGAATGCATGTGAATCCAGAGGAGAAATGACACTTTGTGTGATTTCTAATACTTTGGTTAGTGCATTGCAGGCTGAATTACCTGATTGAACGAAAAGAAAGATGATTCCACGCTTCTGAGGGCTTGTCGTTGAGCTATCATCTTAGGATGGTAGCCGTTAACATCCACCAATCCGCATTGGGCTCGAGTGGTAGATTAAGGCCCAATCGCCCCATAACGATGCTATGCGGGAAGACCTCTGCCTGCAGCAGACTGATGAGGATTAATATGAGATACAAATTGTATATTGGATACACTCCTTAACATATAGCGAGTGGATAGTCAAATTTCACCGACCGTCTGGGATATTTGGCCTTACAAAGAGACGTTGCAAGTCCCTGTGTTTTTATAGTGTACACAATGAGGAGTCTTCTGAGGCATGATAGATGTTTAACTGGCATCAGGTATGTATTTAGTTTCATCATCGAACTTTCCATTAATGGGATATTAGTTCGTTCTCATCATTTTAATTGTTGATGTAGGACTACTGTTCGATTTAAATTCACACTAATAAGCTACCGACGATCTTCTGTCTCTCTCTTCTCTTATTAGACTCTATTTTATCATTGGCTTCGAATGGTTAAATTTACTACATATCGACGTCCAGTAAGAACGAACGGTGACATCAGAAATTGTGGAATATTTGCCTTGTGGGAAGAAATATAATAATGACTTGTATGTATATAAAAAAATTGCGCATGACCCACACCAATGAGGTACCGACGCTCTTATAGCACAATATTTAATGCTCATACTTAACGATTCGTGAATTTAGAATAGCCGACTACGCTTAACACCGTGTCAACCACACATTTCCATAGGTAATGCGTGTTTTATGAACACACATAAAATCGTACGGGCCGATAAAAGAGAAAAAGCCGCGTCTACTAAATTTTAGTTTATGATAGTAGACTCCGGCAGTATTGGCGTCGTAAACATTGATACCGATGCTTTCAGCCAACAACAATCGGAATAATGCCCGGCTTTAAGTAAGACTAGACCGAGCATTAAAAGTTTACACTCGCAGACCGTTATCGGTTATTTGTTGACGGGTAACACTGGCATGTCAGCTTCTCAGGGCCCTTTTATTATTATGATTGGTCGACGTAAAGCTATTCGGAATAGATTTTTTAGCTTCGTGATAATTTAACCTTATTTACTCCTATATTTGTTTCCAAAACTCGATGTAGGTGCGTAATGGGTGACAGTCCACATGATAGAAAATAGCTAGCACATAATATAAAAACCTAATGCTGTTTTTTTTTCAAATACTATGTAAGTTTGATAAGTTTTTTTGTTATAGATTAACGGGACGGTCAGTTCGCTCACCTGGTGGTAAGTGATATGCCTGACCTTGACAGATGCAGTGTTAAAGGAAATTGATAACAATAGGTAGTCATTATTTCCGTCAACACTACCCTGTCACCACGAGACGACAGATCTTAGGTCTCTCATACCCAGTAATTTTACTATTACAGTGCGCTCATACCGAAAAGTAGAAGTTCAAAACACCCTATTTTACGGGACGATATCTGGCACTGCGATGGTACCTACCTTGACGACTCATTACCTAGGAAATTAAATCTCGTTTATTGTCACCATATACCTCACTCACTCACTGATACTCATTTGAGCAAAACGTATGATACATCTTTATACAAACGTATACAATCGTGACAAATGATTTATTTGTATAAAAGGTAAGTCTCTTAATTGACTGATAAACAATCGGACTAAGCTCGTGGCTTAAGGGACATGTAATTTGTCACAAAGGTAAATAACGAGGCGAGGGATTTTGGGAAGTCATCTCCAAAGAGGGTTCAGTAAAAAGACTGACTGTTCAGACAAATGAACGATTTCACAAACAAAAATGTTGTAAAAGTTGCAATTGACTTATACAATAAGTGTCCTACAGAACAACCCGCATATAATAAATGCCATCATTGTAGCAGGATTAAAATATACATAACTGAACGAAGGCCTCCCTTAGTTGATATCCATCGGCTATGCCAGCTTAATCAGGTCATCAATCGATGGTTGGGATTTGGACCAACACTTCTCTGTCCGCCGCCACTCGAGAACCTTAATGTCCAATCGGCCAAATAGTAGTAAATTTGTGATAGCCCTATTGTGACTTTATGTTTAATATTATGACAACAACATAGCATTGTTGACAGCTGATCTCCCCAAACCTTTTTCATCATTCAGGGCTTTTTAATGGAATAAGTAGGCATTCACGCTCCCGAATCACGTGATGGCAAGGGATAAAGAAGCCCATGCACACTAGTAGCCCCATGGTAAAGCTAGTGCGTCTCCAATCTTTTAAAAAGAGAGATCGAGGCGGAACTGTAGGAAGAGGGTTGCGCCTAGTCTGGTCACCTGACTGACTCTGCGAAACAAAACAAAACCCTGACCGAAAATGTGATGGTTATCCCCTAAAGCCGTTTATTATTCGGCAGGATATACCACGTGATATAAGTTTGGGTACTGAAAGTTTAAAGCATAACGTGGGACTTTATTCATAAACAAAATTCTAAAAATGAAATTTTCCACTGTACTAGAGCTCACTAAAGTTAAGGAAAGTTAATTAAAATTGATATATTTTTTATAACAATTGGAAGTGAAGTTTATACAAAGTGAAATTTATGTCACAAGTCGGACGCACCTGTACTTCACTGCTGTTTTAACTTGGTTATTTAATAAAGCGAATTCTTTTTCATAAATTTGCCAGTAACAATATGGTGTGACAGATTTATAAAGTTTTGATACATTTTATGTTTAGAAAAACAAGGAATACATATTGGGGCCACAGTAAATAATTTAAATAAAAATAAAATAAATAAATAAAGCTCACGCCTTGGTCCCAGAAGGGTAGGCAGATGATGAAACGCCACTTTGCTCGGTCCTGACATACTTCCCTAGCTTCAATCACATCCATCAATCTTTTCATACAAGCTCTTTTATTCCTCTTACTTGGGACCCCAGCCTTCTAAGGACTTGACCAATTTGGCCAAGGTAAGTAATTTAAATACTTTTTTATTATTATTTGATTATTATTATTATTATTATTTATATCTATTTTTCCTCGAATTTAATTTAAAACCTATCGGGATGTAATCCAAAATTTGTATTTTATTAATATTGTATGAGTGATAATTGTGTAATTTTTCATTTTGTTTTTTATTTGGTGAATTGATGAATTTGTATGGGTGTAACTTACCTGAAATAAAGATTATTATTATTATTAGACCCTAGACGTAGAGACATTATACTGCGGCCAACCTCATTATAAAAAAAATACTAAATGCTGTTTTGCTAAGAAAATAAATAAATAAATAAATAAATAAATATCCACTGACATTCACACAGCGCCATCTAGACCAAGTTAAGCGTGAAGCCTGTATTATGGATACTAAACAACGGATAAATATACTTATATACATTTTTTTTTGTAAATACATACATATTAATTATAGAAAACACCCAGACCATACAAACAGACATGTTCATGCACACAATGTTTGTACTGCCGGGGATCGAACCCGGAACCCTTGGTGTTGCAGCCGACCTCTCAACCGCAACACCAAATGGTCGTCAAAAAGTGAATAAAAGCAATATTATTGATTTTATTCAAAACATTATTATCCACGTTGGTGGCATATAATTTGTGTAGACTGTTGCCTTCCTATCAGCACGATGCAGGTTCAAATTACGCCACGCACCAACGTATTTTCGAAATTTTGAAATTATATTTATTGCACTCTTATGAAGAAGGAAAACATCGTGAGGAAACCTGCGCAAGTCTATGAAGAAAGGTTGTGCGTGAAGTTGACCATCTGCATTGTGCCCGCGTGACGGCTAAGGCTTATACACCTAACGGGTAGGCGAGTGCCCTCGGCGGGAATAAATGAGCTGATGTGGTAATTTTTTTCCATAGTAAATTCATAATGAGCTGAAAGGTACAGAAACTAGTAGTGATGAAGCTTGTCGTATACCAAACAAGGTTCTGCCTACTGTCTGAAAATAATCAATGACGAAAACACTGACTCTTGATTTACGGTCCTAAGTCCGATAATCGGATGGGTGACAAAAATATCATCTTAATAAAAAGCATCTACTTTTATGTCCCCGTGTCCACCGCGTGCTTGAATGTAGGACTTAAAAGTAGCAATGGAAAGCGCTATAGCTGTAGCCAGGTTCTAGGAAAGTATTTCTGAAATATTGACTTAAAGAGGAATACTGAATTCCGTCTCATAGTGCTTTCGGAAGTCAAATCTACACGACAACCCATTTGTCTTGGTTAGCTTTTAGACTAGTGACGTAAAATCTGTACATGTGATTTACCCAAGGTATTCTTATAGTAGACTTACTATAGCAGAATAATAGCGATGAATACGTGTGCAAATATTTTTCCATAGGCGCAAGATTGTAATGTTATTCTATTACTGTGGGAATAAACTGCAACGAGGTATTACAAAATGACAAAAACTAAGTATTCATGATGGAAACAATATCTTTAATAAAATTGCGTATTTATTGGTAAAAAAGTGTCATTGTACTGTCTCAGAAATGTCTTCACTGTTTAACGTGAATCGGAAACAATTAAACATAAAAAAGGTTCTTGTATACATAAAGGTTTGTGTCATTGAGATTCCTATATTTCATTTTTTAGTGTTAACTTATCACGTAAGCTTTACATAAGACTTTTTAAGTGGCCTCGTGAATGCCTAAATTAATTTTAAAACTACATAACTACTCGCTACTTTACTGTTCTGAAAATGAAATATTTTTCGTCAAAACGTATGTTTTAGTCCAAATAAGAGTCTTCCAACTTCATTCTGGCACCACACTCCACCGTCCAATGTTGATTGATGACGTCAATTTTCTGCTCGAACTGCCTGCGTATCGGCAATTTCACCCCAACATTTTCCTCAAAAAGTTCAATAGTAAATTTAATAAAACTGTCTCCAAGTTATGAAGCGATGACAATGTATGGGACCCCACATGGAATGGCCTTATTGATGATGGATTGTGACAAAGTGGCCGGCCAGTGGTAGCAGGTTAGCGTGGTCTTCCAATGGAGGCTAAGATTTGACTTTGGATAAGCAAAATTAATTACTTGTCAACGATAGTTTGACGGGCGGACGCTTGGCTCCATAATTGTTAAGTTATGGTAATTGGAATTCCAATAGCATGTTGAGTTTAAAAAATGTGGCTGTTGCGTTTTTTATTATCACCAATCACGCAGAAATAAATGAAACCGAAAACTTGCCGGAACACGTAGTTTGTTGATAATATTTGGGTGATGTGGTTTACTTTTAGCCAATGTGTATTTTTGTACATGATATTAACTTAGTTTTTTTTTGTTCCTTAATAAAACAGTCGAAGTCCACAATAACAATAATCGAATTACTGGGTGGTCTTGTAGCTTTAATGCTAACGATTAAAATTTAGACGGGAAAGTATAATGTGGGAATACGAATTATATCTGAAGATGCACTTAATAGCATAAGGCGTATGTATTAGTTTTTACAGTAACTACTTACCACAAGTTTTTATAGCACAGGGGTTAAATTTAAAATCTTTGGCTTGGACAAATAAACGAATCGAATCAATAGTTCTCAAAAAGCACGTCAAAACCTAATAATCAAAGCGGTTAATATCTTTCTTTCAAATAAAACATGAGCAGCTATGTTTAACTCTCATGTTACTCGTATATATTAACTCATAAACTTTAATGTAATACACTAACTGAATAGAACTCCATCATAAGTTGTATGTTTTCGAAAAATCCTTCAGATGCTTGTTAAAACTTGATCAAACGGGAAAACGTACTTCGTCGACATTACAGCTACAGTCGTTCTCAGTACTAAATCCCGGTATCGGCAAGTTCTAGAATTATCGGAGTACACACGAAGGTTATCAGGAACTTGGGAAAATATCGCACGGATGGGAAGTTCGCCGACTCCTTTGTCGAGCTAGAGTTCACTCTCAGGTGCACCTGGCACAAGTCAAACGCGATCCACTTTCTAACTTTATCTTATCATGTGTTATAGTCAGATTAAGGAACAATCAGAGTAGTGGCAGAGTTTATTAGGTGTACCGCCTTTGGTATTAGGTGTGTAACGAACTGTTGATGGCTATGAAGACTAATAGGCTTAACGTTGCTTTAAAATTGTTAAATTGTTGTAAAACTGTTATGGGTGTCTATTCAATTTTATTCTGGTTATGAGCTTAGTTAGACAACAATAAGCTTGTGAAATCACTTGATCTATACCGATGCACCACAGCAGATAAGCGACTTTGTTTTATGTGATGAGAAAATTGACAAAAACTACGTGACACCCTATAACAAATAAAAGACATGGTAACACACGAGTAGGTACTAAGTTCACAAACATACATTAGTCGTTTACCGCAAAATCGCTCATGACCACAGAACTTACAAATTGCAATGGAACCCATTATTTTAAAATGGCCGTTGCTAATACCAAAAAATTACTTCCAAATGTATGCGGTTGCAACTTAGACCCGATTCTTAGATACAAAGGTCCGATACCGAACGCCCTATGAACTTTATCCCACGGAGTAAATGCAACTTCGTGACATGAGCATTACAGTTTTCAAGTCCCAGCACGTACTTGGCTAAATCACTGTCTATTAATCGTTGGAGACCAGAATGCGTCTATTTAGCAACAGTGCATTGCCTAATTGGTTTGTGACCTGATTGTAAGAATAGGACTTTACTGAGGATCAAAATTTATAATTGTTACTAAAAAAAATTAATCTTTGGCACTTCTTGAAAATAAATCTCCCGTGTTTTGTGTGTTCAGTTTTAGTTTTTTTTTTCCAGTGAGGACATAAAATAATAAATATCAATAAGCTAGCTGAGGAAATTTGTTTACCTAAGTAACGACTCACCATTCATCAACTAAATTACATTATATATGTTACAATGGTAACAATATATAATTTAGCCGCTTATACTAAAAGTAAATAAATCGCGTACAATAATAACGGAATAAATTACAACTGTATAAACCCGCCATGTATGGATATTTGCCAATACGAGAATTAATGTAAACGGCAAAGTTGGTTCGTTTGAATCCATTACGTGTCCAGAATGGTTCATAGTGTGGAAGTAATAATCATCTCATACGAACTTTCCTATCTAACTACATTTCTCCAAGCTATCAAAGTTTGCCCGTAGACAATCCAATCGCGGGTGGTTTCAGTCGACTTTTGCATACAACTTGCCTACAGATTGTTCCGCGATGTCAAGTGATCCGGACAATTGAACCAATTAATCGGATTTCGTGAACTTTGTGTTTGATTTATCGGACAACTGTGACCTAAGCTGCGCTCATACTGATCCATTTACTTATATAGCTCTCAATATAACTTATGAGTAAGATTAAAAATTATATCCGCTAACATTCACACAGCGCAATCTAGCCCCAAGTTATGGGTGAAGCCTGTAGTAAAGGATACTAAACAACGGATAAAAATACTTATATATATATATTTTTGTAAATTTATACATATTATTCATAAAAAACACCCAGACCATTACAAGCAGACATGTTCATACACACAAATGTTTGTACTGCCCGGGGATTGAACCCGTAATCCTTGGTGTAATAGCCGATATCTCTAACATTACACTAAATGGGTTGTCAAATTTAAGAAAAACTATTATTATATTTAGACATTTGAGTTAATGAACATGTATGTTTTAATGATCAGGGTGTTTGATATGTATGTGACTAAAAATTTGTATAAGTTATTAGTTGTTTAGTACACATATTACAGGCTAATGCTTAGTTTGGAGCTAGGTGGCGATGTGCTTTCCTTAGCCGTAAGAGCATCGGATAACAGTACCTATAATTTCGAAAATTCAAAAAAACATGGTTACATGGCGGAATTTAATCCTGCTATCTCCAAATCGGGAGGCAACAGTCCACCCCAATAAGCCGGTAAGATCGGTATGCTCAATCCATACTAATTTTATAAATGTGAAAGTATCTCTGTCTAAACGGCTGAACGATTTTATTGAAACTTGGTGTGTTGATAGAAGGTATCCTAAAATAGGTTTTAGGCTACTTTTTGTTCCGTTTTCACCCCCCACTTCGTTAAAATGGGGGTTGAAAGTTTGTATCGAACATTCCGCAATTTTTGTAGTACGACGCTGAAATTTGGTATGCGGACTATTTGAGAGAAACAAAAAAATATGGCATATTTTTTTTTAAATCAACCCCCCAACGCTTCAATTAGGGAAGGAAGTATCATATCCGATTTTTCGCAGTCTTAAGGTAGATTTTATTGAAACTTGGTATGTTGATAGAAAGTAACCTAGAATAGGTTTAAGGCTACTTTTTGTCCCTTTGTCACCACCCACTTCCATAAAATGGGGGTTGGAAGTTTGTATGGAACATTCCGCAATTTTTGAAGTACGACGCTGAAATTTGGTATGCGGACTATTTGTCAGAAACGAAAAAATATGGCTTATTTTTTTCAAAAATCTACCCACAACCCTTCAATTAGGGGAGGAAGTATCATATCCGATTTTTCGCAGTTTTTAAGGTAGATAGCTTAAAATTGGTATGAGGGCTGTAAGTCACAAACAATAAATCATTCATTTTTCTTTTTCTGGAAATCGGCCCCAAAAGCCTTAAAAGAGAGGGAAGGGGGGGGTTATTATACCGGATTTTTTCAGTGCATTTATATACATATACATGTTACAAAAATGGACACCTTTACAGTTAGGGGGAAGGGATTCCTAAGTATGTATAGTGATATATATGTATATATATATATTTTTGGGAAATGGACTCCAAAAATTTTTAAGGTCGGCGGGGTGTATAGTGATATATATACATATATATAAATAGGTTTTTTTTCAGAAATGGACTACTACACCTTTTAAGTTTGGGGGGTGGGGAGTACTTTGTATAGTGATATAAATTGAAACATATAAAAATATTGACACATATATATAGCCCCAAAACCTTTTAAATTGGGGGGAGGAGGTCTGGAAATCTTATGTTAGAATCTATAGTTATATATCATACTAGCGTTAAATTCGGGATAACATGGCTCCACTTTCCTGGTAACGAAAACAAATAATTTTAACACTGCAACACTGCTTCTTCTTCTTCTTTTTCGCTTCGCATACCAATTTTTTGCTTTTCACTTTAAAAACTGGGAAAATAAATAACCCCTTTTTTAAGGAAAACTTTTTCACAGGAAAGTGGAGCCATGATATCCCGAATTTAACGCGAGCGAAGCTGCGGGCAAAAGCTAGTATATTACATAATTAAAAGTAACGCAACGGGCAATAGATCAAGCTTTGCTATATTATGTTATTCGCAAGAGAACTAAAGTTACCAATATAGCTCGCCGTATCAGCAAGTTGAAGTGGCAATGGGCTGGTCACGTTATGTCGCAAAACCGATGGCCGTTGGAGCACACGAGTTCTGGAGTCGAGATCGCGTCTTGGCAAGCGTAGCGTAGGACGCCCTTCGGACGATGGACCGACGAATTACGAAAGATCGCAGGTGGAGGCTAGATGAGGAAAGCGGTGGACGGGGATATCTGGCGCAAAATGAGGGATAACTATGTCCAGCAGTGGACATAGGTATCCCCCATATTCAACAAAAGGTCAAAGAGAGAGACACCTTGATATAAGACTTTATTCATGAATACCCGAACTTGGTTTAAAGTGTTAGTTCAAAAGTGATAAACGTCATGATACACCGACGTTTGCAACAAAGTTTCGAAGCCGTAATAAGTGACATAGTAGCAAATAGCTCCTTTGTTTGTGATCGTAAAGTTCCAGCGACAAGGCTCTAACGTAATATCCTATGAAAGAGCGGTTCGATCAACGAGATTTTTAAATTACGACTTAATAAAATTGTGTACCAATATTGTTCCAGTTTGCTTGTAAATAATGTTCGATATGAAAGCATGTACAAAACAATTCCGTAGACCTTTTGAGTTTTGTATTGAGTACAAATAGCTGTGTTTACATTGCATTTAAATATTTGAATGTTAACGCTGATATTATTATCGAAACAATTTTGTTAATTACAAAAAAGGCCTATTACCTGTTCGAACTAAAAAAAACTATACGAGATTAAGATACTTTCGGCCTATAACGGCAGCCTCCTTTAACAACACTACTGGTAGTTAATATTTGATTGGACAGTAAATATACGAACTTCCAATTACCTGATAGACGTGTGATTTAGTATAGGATTCATCATTATGATAATTGGCTAAAGCGACAGTGGTATACAGCATTATTATGTTTATCTATGGCTCTTATCAAAGGACGCAGCCGGCATCTCGGAGCTCAATGCAAACATTACATGTTCAAGATCTAATTACGTTATAGGGCATTGTCGCGTGGAACCTAGTTGTCCCGTTTAATATAATCATGGAGAGTATCTATGACGTCATTAATAATAGGTTGGGTCCTATAATAATATAAAATAAATGTCCCGCTTGATTAGAGTGCACTTCCGAGAAACTAAAAATACAATTGTGTTTGAAATGCATTTATAGTCTTTCGATTGTTTACCAAGAAAGTTCAAGAGTCAAATTAATTCTCTTTTTGTTAACAAAATTGATCGCTGCTTTACAATTGATAATAAAAGCAATTTTATATTTGAAAGCAGTTTTATCGAAATGAAACATTAATAAAGTGACACCTAAGTATAGTATCGTTACTAGAAGCTTATTTCACTGTTGGAAACATTTTGACATCATCTTAAATACATTTCTTAGATGAACTACTACACTGAATCCCAAAAAGGACATAACTTCAGTCCTGTTTATTAAATTCGCTTAATTAACTAATTGAGTATGTTCTGGTTGTTGATATCAAGAAAAATAAATAAGTTTCCAAAGAACGCTTGAGTTTGTACAGGTTTGTTTTCATCTAGAAATATTTATGATGCACTCCGACTGTAAAAGTCAATGCTGAAAGCCCTTTGACAGCTGCTCTTATATACTACAAACTGGCCGAACCCAGTGGTGTTAACTTTATTTGAAGTAAGTATTTATATAGTTACGATAGATTTTTTTCCAGTATCTTTTTGTGACTCGTTACAGAGTAAGACGAAAAAATGATTTTATTTCTATATTGAAACGGTCAGTTTTATGTTTTCCATATATTAAATTTCAATAACTTGTCTTTAAAGGTAATAAAATGAAGGCCCACATAATCTTGTGGGGTCCTGCATAATTGAATTAACAAGGTAAATTTTAATTAATTCGTTCACCTATCATGTTGACTAACCTTTTAGAAATTTCCTAAAAACTTCATAGCACTAGGACCCCATGGACAAGGGTCTCGGTATCCAGTTATATATTCATATGGATTTGATGAAAGTGCTTCCTCAAGGTAAAAAAATATTAAAAAATACCCAAGAAACTATATGTTATGCTGTTACTTTAATTACTGTGATGAGTCTGACCTAACATGTTATTTAAAATTTTAAATATAAGAATTCATTCAAATCACCCCTACTATATATAAGAAATCATTATTTAGTAAATTGTATTGTGCATATTTTTGTGTTCCTAAAAGTAACGTTTTTATGTGCTTTTTTTATGTAGGTACTCGTATATTTTTTACACAGTAAAATGTCAAACGTATCTACTATACAATGCGCATATTCAAAACATTTACTCCTTACAGTAAACATGTGTTATATTTAATTTGTACAACATCAAAGTCAGTTTGCAAAAGCCTTGTCTCAACACAAGGCAACTCGATAGCAATTGTTTGCTGCGCTGGTGCACAAACGAATTTGCAGTTTCCGAAAAGGGTACACGTAAAATGTCAAAGGAAAATTAATAAATGTCATGCGGTGCTACGATCATTTCGCCCGCATGCACGGACGGGGGTAAACAAAACCGGACCGACCCTGACGAGTACGGTTACATGGTTAGTTCTTTGTGATTGTCTTCCAAATTTTGGGGAAACATTGAAAGGCATTTGTTACTGTCCCTAACCGAACGGATTTTGGAGTCACTCTGTTTGCAGAGCTATGCTGTGCTGAATTCAGCATTACTGATATCTTCAGCATAATGGAGGGGACACTGTATTCATATGAATTACTAAGTATTTCAAAGGTCCAATTAGTTTGTGAGAACTATTTTTATGCATTATAACATTCATAAATCATCTTAAGTGAGAGCACTGTTATCTATTTTAAGAGAAAAAATACCCGGAAGTGACAAATTACAAAGTCCCAGTACTCAGTGCTTCCTCACGTGCCAACGTTAGCACTGGGTTCATATTGCAAAGATGGTGATGGTGTACAGGTGACAGTTCTGACTTGTCTGACTTAGGTTAGTTATTTGACGTGGAATTAAAATGTAGTTGAAATATGTTCCTATCTGATACTTCTTCTTAAATATAACATAAGAACGTTAATTTTACTTGATTTCGGCCCGCATAAAACCAGCCAACAAAAGCTTTGGGAACTATCAAACTCGTGCCTTCAACTATCCGATCGCAAATAAAAGTTTGTTAAGCGACTTTCCGCAAATAATATGGACTAAACTGTTTTCAGATAATTATGTTCTGGTACGAGTATGTACTTACTTGAGATAAGTTGTTTTTATGTATGAAACCACTATAGTTTTAGTTTATAACTTTCTCTTATAAAAGCAAAAAAATATTATTTCAAAAACATGATTAATCTAGGTATAATTTGTTAATTTTAATTATACGTATTGTCTCTTCTCTCTTCAATCTGTTGCAATCCACTTCTGGACATAGGTCTACCAAATTCTGTGCTAAATATCTCAGTCCTCCGCTTTCCGGCTCTTTCAGGCTTCACCAGCGGCCTTTTGCAAATCGTCGGTCCTTCGAAACGGAGGACGTCCTATGCAACGTTTGCCAAGACGCGGTCTCCACTCCAGAACTCGTCTGCTCCAACGGCTACCTTTCTGCGACATTCGTGAGCAGCCCACTGCCACTTCAACTTGCCTATTCATCAGCCGGTGATGTCAGTCAATTTTGTTCTCTTGCAGATAAGATCGTTTTTGACTTTATCCTTAAGAGGGACCCCGAGCATAGTTTGCTCTGTTATCCAATATTTTTAAAATTATATAAGCTCTACAATTATGTTTTGGATTCCAATTGATATTTCTTGAGAATCGTTTTATAAATATATAAATAATATAATATTACGGGTTCAAGTCTGCAACCTGGTGTGTAAAGCTGGCTTTATAGTGCAAGACGGTGAATCTTGAGTGAGTTACGAAAGCCCTGACCCCTCTCGGGATATTATCATTTTCATAGTTAGAAATTTAATGTTGAGTTTTCACTGTTGAGGCGCTAGTAAACACCATGACACTTAAAAGAGATTCTGTATAAGGCAGTCTGTGTTGTTTATTTACTTTGACTAAGCTAATAGAAATATGGGGCAGTGCCTCGGAAAACAAAGTTATCAGAACTGCAAGTCACCCAAAATAAAATAATTAAAGGCACGTTCCACTATGGATACCTTACATCGACTTCTAAAATTTATAGGAGACAGGCCTATGAACTTAAAACAACTATTTGTATTTCATACTTGCATGCTTATGTACAGTGTTGAATAAAACCATCCACACCTCAATATTAATAACGAAGCGGGTATCGAAACGCTCAATGCGACGTACCAGTTTTCTAGTTCTACCAAAGTGCGAACTAATTATGGCAAACGAATGTTCACTTTGAGGGACCACAAGATCTTCAACAGATTACCTTCATCATTGAAAACATCGAATGTGTGAAGTCGTTTAAAGCAAACCTTTCCAAAAAATGTATTAAACACAATAACATAGCATAGAACATTAATGTGAAGTGGTGAAGTTTTTCATAAGTGAAATAGTGATTCGTCCGACACGAAGCGGCGCCTTGAAAAAAAATAAACAATGTGTTCTATTCTCATGTAAGTGATATTTATGTCTTGAATGAGAAATAAAATTATCTTTAAACCTAAGCTACTCTTCTTTTACCAAAATATTCACTAGCATTTACAAAAAGTAAGATGTTAATTAGTATTGATATATCATTTGTGAAGAAATCTTAATATAAGTCTAATTTAAATAAATAGTTATAACATGTTGAAAACCACATATAGGTAATACATTTACACACATAGTTTCCGCCAAACAAAATTATTTTTTAAAAAGAAAAGTCAATGTTAATCATTGTTAAACTGAGTTCTATTAAAATCACATTGGTATTTGTGAAAGCAATGCACAATTTAATCGTGTCAGTTAGATACCTACCACAGGACACAATCTAGGGAGTTTCCCTAGAGCACCGTAGTTTATATTAGCCAAATTCCCTCCATCGTAGACGATACTTACCCGAACTGTCCAACTTGTGTGTACATTATGAAGTTTCCGTTTGGACGCCTGAGTGGATTATCATAAGTAACAAGAATCAGTTAACAGTGTCATAGTGAAGGCAAGAAATTTGTATTGATTGAAGATATTTACTATAAATAATGGTATTTCAGATTTTGTATATATCTACAATAGATTGAGACAAAGTTATGACAGGCTTGGTGGCTCATAATTTATTATATTTGCTCACCGGGACACATTTTTTTATCCCTTCCACTTTAGACTACCAAATATCTGTGTGTATCACGAAGTGCTTAATAAAATGACAGAAGACAATCACACAGAAGAAGGAATTTGTAATACCTGCCATTTCGGTCTTATGTATTGTAGAAATAATCCTATTTATCGTTTGGCAGCATAAACCACTTGCAGATTTTATTTCTATCTCGCAGGTTAGCTATTTTAAGCTATTTTTTTGTTTGGAGGTAAAACAAATAGACGGGAACAAAAACTCGATTAACAAGCCTTTTTTTAAACCAAACAATAAAGTGCGTGAATAATCAAAGAAACTTGAAACATAATTAAACATTGTGTCTATAATACGGCTGCTTCCCATATAATAACATTCAATTTTACCGCGATATAAATTTTATATCATTTTCTTACCATGCTCACGAATGACGTGATAAAAATTAAGAATGAAATTAATTATTGGTTCAACAATATAAATTATCTAGTCCACAATGTAAAATGGCTATCCCTTAGTCTAAGTTATAATATTTATAATATTACGAACCGACTTAGATTCCCTCAGACACCATGCGTCCCTGAACGTTGGCGCTGCAATTTAGCTAAGCCATGGTTGCGGCCGCAATATCACACGGTCAGCAAGCTTGCACTTTCCCCCAGGAAATTCTGAAATTTTCGTGCTATAGTGCAGTATTAGATTATATTATAAAAAACTGGTAGTATCATTTATGTTATGTACTAATTATACTGATATTAATGTTGTAGCATTAAAATTGAGCCTCCTAAAATATATATTTATAAATGGTTCTCATAAACTATTCGTTTTATTTTCCTCTTTCCAACATAAAAGAAACACCAGAATCAGTTTATAAACGACAGAAATATCCGCAAACAAACATTTAAAAAATCCCTTCATTTCTTCGGTCTCCAAGGGACCACATGGGATTATTATAATTGTACATGAAACACATATAAAATATAGTAAACCACTGTATAATATTTAGCAGAAAAGGCACTTTACCTCGAGAAACGATTATGATAACGTTAAGTGAAGTTACATGTAAATTATAAGAACAGATAGCTCAGTTAGCTATTAGCCTGGGTACAACAAAGCAAACCGTATTGATGACCGTTTGGAAGAAATAGTTCTTATGTGGCGAGTGTGACAACGTGCTAGGTGAAGTGAATGGAAAACTAAACACAAGTAACCTCTTTTGACATGCACGGGCAGGAACGAGTCTACCCGTAAAGGGTGTATAGGTCTATGTCGTCCACGCGGGCTCAATGATGTTTGATCGTCTTCACGCACAATGTTTCAATCACTTCGAAGACGTGCGCAGGTTTCCTCACGATGTTTTCCTTCACCGTAAAGGCATCGAATAAACTAACATATAATTTCGGAAATTCGAAAACACATTAGTAAGTGGTGGGATTTGAACCTGCACCCTCCAGATTGGAAGACAAGTGCACACCAATGAGCCACCGACGCTAATACTCTCGCCTGATGGCACCTAAAATAGTTCTACCATCGTCACGATTGTACTATGTTGGTATTCAATAAGAAACAGAATAAGTTATAAGTCTAATGTATGTCTTGCACAATCAAAATTATATTGTGCTCAATCATCTGTGTCGCCTGATTTACATTTGATTCATATTATTACAAGGCGATCTTGTCACGAGAAATGTACCTTTGACCTTGCATAAAGAGTTAACTATAACAAAATAATAGTTATTGCAGATTGTAGGAAGCAGGAAGAGCGGTATTGAATATAGTTTTATAAGACCCACATAATAAACAAATGAAACAAGCATTAAAGAAATAGGCGTGGTCTGCTACTGGCGTTTTAACTATTTGTTAGAAAGCCACTGAAACTTTTACTAGATTTTAATATGTCTCTTAATTATGATATTTGGTTTTGATGAAATCAAAATATGTAGAACTACAGAAAGTACAAGAGGAAGAAGGAAGGTTACAGAGCTACAAAATTCGTAAACCTAAGTTAGTGTTCTGTATTGAAATTTCGTTGCCGTTTCAGAATGATAGTTCTTAGCCTGTGTAATAAGCAATATTGACAGTGACAACTATGTTCTGCAATTAGAATTTAAAGGGGCTGTTACTATAAATTATCTACTTTACAAATTCAACCCAACGTCTCTTTTTTAACATGCGTAATTAGACTTGTTTTGGTTTAATTTGACGCACTTCAACGTCAATTATCAACTAAAATCTGTAATCTAGATTCAGAAGGTATAAATTACTTCTCGGAAATCGTTTTGATATTCTTAGAAGGCTAGCTGAACTAGAAAGGACACGGTCTTAGCTGGTACTACTAGTAATACTAAATAAGCAAGGTTGTGCGGCATTTCCTTAATAGTATTAAACTTAACAGGCCTTACGTCAACACTTTACGAGTAAGTTCATAATACTCCGAATCCCCGATTACGTAAAAATAAACGTTAATAAATTAGGTTCATTAAATATAAACAGTAAAGTATATCATGTGTTGTTACAGTTTTTTTTATTATAATAATAATTATTCCTAGGACGAGAACAGTTGGCAATTTTGTCCTCAAAATATAAATCATGTCACAATGCGTGTATGTTTATGGAGTTCATAAAATTGTAGGCCCTTATGGAGTCGTTGAAAAAACTGAACAGTTGAAACGGGTGAACGCTGATAAAAGGAACGATATAAAGTTGAATTTATATCACCTCGCATTATCCATTTTTAGGGTACAATAGTGTAGTTATAAAGAAAACTCGAAATATATCTGATAGCTACTAACCAAACCCAGTCCTAAGCGTGTCCAATACATAATTCATACACATTTTTTATGCCCAATACACACATATTGTTGAAACATTTATACGATCTCTATCCGGTGGTCAGCAAAAATTAACAAATGATATTGGCCCAGCGCTAATAAAATTAACAAATACAACAAAAAACACAGCGAGTTAAGCTAAAAATGTTGACTATTTTAACAACGACATGTTGTGGTGATGCATTTTTTTGTATTTATACGATATCTCATTATAAAATTATAAGTCCTTTTCGTTTCTTATTAGGGCGATATACGTGATTGACCCAAAAATTAAGCCCGCAGTTATTCTTGTAATAGCACATTTTGTCTCATTAAACAGTAACAACTCTTGAAAATAAACCTTAATTACATTACATAGCTGGAATTATGCAATGTTTCAAATACCTAGACACCATACTAGGGACACGGTAAAATCATATCGGCAAATTGAATTTGGTCTTTTTTAAAAATATACTATTTACTAATGTCAAATCTTTAACGATGTTGTACATGTCATATGGATTAAAACCTGATTCGTGTTTTTTTAAGTTATCGTACTGATCCTTTGCAAAATACTGCCTAACATATGGTTTTATACATTCGATGAATTCTAAGTCACTATCAAATTAATTTTTTTATACGTGGTTCTGGCGAGAGGTGATTAATATCGTTATTGTATATGACGACCCTTTGGTGTAATGGTTGAGACGTCGGCTACTACACCAAGGGTTCCGGGTTATCCTCTGGCAGTACAAACATTTGTGTGCATAAACATGTGTGTTTGTACTGGTCTGGGTGTTTTCTGTGTTATATATGTATGTATTTTCAAAAAATCATATTTAGTATGTTTATTCCGTTAAGTATCCATTTACAGGCTAATGATGAATTTGGGGCTAGATGGCGCTGTGAATGTTAGTGAATATTAATTTATATACAACTGTCATTTCGGAATATACATGTGACAAAGATGTGATGGTAACTTGAGAGAGATCTCTCAATAAAGATTTGTTTGCTTCTGTTTTATTGAACAACCACTGGGCGTTACTTATGATCAAAATATCTATTTATTTTGTTTTAATATTTCACCAAGTTAGATATTTATATGAAATGAGCTCAATAGGTTTTCGTGCGCTCAAAACGTTTAATCAAATTAGTGAACATATAAGCCTAAATGATCTTCCCAGCTAATGGTGGTTATATCTAACTTATGAACAGATGACAAACGCGTTCCAGTACTAATCTCTCAAGTGCAATCCATCTACTAGATCAGGCCCTCGGCGGTCATGCCAACGTCACGATAATTGCTAATGCTCTTATGCGACTGATGCAGTTCAATCAGACTGTACTATTCGCCATTATTGGAGTTTATTGGTGAATTTGATATTAATTTATAAGTTGAGGCTTATAATGTGGCGAAATAGGTGCTTGTCTTACTTTCTAAAATTAGAATCGTAAGAGCCGGAGAAGTTTTTTATAACGTATATTTTGTAAGTGGTTTAGTCTAACAAACATTCTATAACTAAAATGGTTTAAATTGATAATTTACTTATTGAAAAATACAAGAAAGCTTAATGTGACGGCTTATAATTTAAATATGATCATATCTAGGCTCCTCAGGATTGGATGAAACAATGGTGAAGAGAATAATTTTGATAAATTGAGAATTTTTTTCGCTCTCTCATAGTACTTTGTATAGATATAGATAGGTATTGCAAGCATTTATAGGCTTTAGGACCCGCTTACCATCAGGCAGCCCGTAGCTTGTTTGCGAATTAGCAGTATAACTGCTTTACTAACTATTTTGAATAAAACCATTATATATACTGGGTTATCGGTAAGGACTAAAATTCCACATTCATCAAAATTTGAATTGCGTTACGATATTCTAAATCATAGTGAATTCTTTAGACCCTGTGAGATTTAGAATAGTTCCTCATTCACACATCAAGTGCATCACAAAAATTGCATATTTTACAGCCATGTAAGCAACAAACAATAAAACAAGCTGTCAGTTTGTCGCACTAATTGATTTATGCTTGCGTTATGGCTACTCAATATGCATTTATAGCGGTCGTAAATGCAACGGGCGCGGTGCATGCCGATTGCACCGGTCTCTATGTTAAACTACAAATTCAATTTTATCGTTACCAATAGGAATAAGTGTTTTAAGAGTTAGATAACATGGCATTTGAATACTTTCATGGTTTTCATTTCATTGAAATAAATTAACGTGAATATAATAATTATGAACAACCAACTAATAGTATAAGTAATATTTATTTTTATAGAAAAAAAGCGCAGAAAGTATGCTTTCTAGCCCAATTAAAACTTATAACTACATTAGAATCAGTAAAACCCATTGAGCAGAAAATCGATACCCTTTTATAATGCATGAACTAGCGAAGCCTTCACCAGTATCCTTTTAGCCGTTAATTAGACACGTGAGGTCTTAGAGACCCAAGTCAGTGTGTCTAGAGCAAACTTAGTACGGGCAGCCCCAAAGTGACATGAACATTAGTCGACTATGCAGAAGCTATTGTCTCCATCATATTATAGAGATACGTTTGAGTATTGAAGATTTGTTGCATATTTGTAAGAGTTTATTCAAAGACATTCAAATGACATTTTAAGACTTAATCATCTGGCACAAAATCGCAACAAGCAAAATAAAAACATGCTTAGATCAAAGCAAAGACATTTCCTTACATATTTTACAATATATACTCACAATATCTTTTCAATGTCATAACACAATATTCCATTCCTGGCGCTCTCGCATCGAAGAATAGGGTTGGTACCTATCGCATGTACTACCTTAATATAACTGCTCGAGCGGAAAATCCGATATCTTGAGCCGGAACATTGATGAGTGCTTAAATATTCATGAGAGACGCTCGGCTCTGCTTCTCTGCCTACACTACAAAATGACGGCTGTCACCGAACAAACCTGGCTTGAGCGACAACTGACAAAGTTTTTGTTTCTGAGGTGGGGTCAAACGTACCCGTTGACGACATAAAACACTTTCTTTTTTACAAACTTATTTGAGTGTTGGCAAGGGACTATCGATTCTCATATTTTTATGTTTTACATTACTTTTTGCGAGGGACATGTCAGTGTGCTCAGAGTACTTTCATCATTCATCATCATTATCAGCTCATTTAACGTCCCGACCGAGGGGCACGAGCCTATCCATAAGGGTGCTTAGGCTTTAGTCGACCACGCGTGCACATTGCGGATTGAACGACTTCACGCACAACCTTTGAATCTGTTCGCAGACGTGCGTAGGTTTCCTCACGATGTTTTGCCTTCACCGTAAGAGCGTCGGATAACGTACATATAATTTCGAAATTTCGAAGTTAGTGGTGGTGAAGTAAGGTGGCGGGATTTGAACCTCAGCCCTCTCGGTAGGAGGGCAACATCATTGAACCAAAGACGCTCCACTTACTACGACGCGCAGAGTACTTTATGCAGGGTTAAAGTCTTAATTTCAGATATTATATGTGTCAACGGTTTTCATTCGTCGTGTACTAGGATCGACAAATTTATCTAATAGTTAAGCCCTCTAAATGAGACGATTTTAGTTACGAGTATCCATCATCATCAGCTATTATTTCAAGAGTCTTTTTTCAAGAGTCTTTTTTTTTGAAAACTCAAAGGTAATACTTTGTGTTTAAAAAAAAAAGATTCAATGTTGAGCTAAATATGAACTATATTTCTAATGCATCGTCTCGTTCGACCCTGATGGAATTTAAATAAAGCATCGAATTTCCTCAGTTGTTGGTTCACTCGTGTAACCTGATGCACATGAGGATTCAGGCGGATGTCTCAATGGGATATGGGACGAGGCATGTATCATCTCGCAAAATAGCACGTATGAACCATTCGTATACCATTAGGAGAAAACGTGTGGTAAGGTAAGAGTATACTTTGTATATGTATTTTGAATACAGTTCAAGTATCTTAGCTCACACACCTACAAGAACAAAAACAACAGAAGACTATTTTTAAAATATTTTTGAGGTAAATGTTAGATTAATAACTCTTTGAATGCAAGGAATATAGGCACAATAGAAAATATATTGTTTCTGGTGCCATTAGGTGTCATTGGCGTTCAAAGTGTTAAATAATGCATTATTGATAAGACATAATATGCCAATATAAAGACTATATTAAGATTATGATTTAAAAATATATAATCGTAATTTGTGACGATACCTTTTATTGAGCGTTGGAACCACCAGTACTAGAAATATAGGTACGTGAAAGTACAAATAACTAAACACTAATTGTTTCTGGAAGTTTGCGCCCTGCAGTGGGGCATAATTATGACGACCTATCTGGTGTAACGGTTAGGACGTTTGGCGAAGTTTGGCGATAGATGACATTGTATGAATATCAGTAGGTATTTAATTATTTTATTATACTTATATGAATATAGTTGGCAAAAATCGGAAACAATATCACTATCATGGTCCTAGTTGTTAATGAGTCCCAACCATAACATGTGCCCAGTGAGCCTACGAGACCGCTGCAGCGCTGGTCTTCTAATAGGATCTTTTGAAAAATTACGTAGTGTTGATAAAATTTACGATGACTAATATTTAATAGATGTGATATATATTTTTTATACTTGAGTTTT
>PQWD01012092.1:0-29428 GCA_019425675.1 Leucinodes orbonalis
TTGAATTATCAAAGTACAATTGTATGTTATATCAAAAAATTTTTGCTTTTTAATTTGCAGGCGACTACGTTCGCGTGAAATAAACTCACGTGCAAGTAAATCGACTCAAGCCTCAAGTACGCATAACAAGTGATATAACTAAAAAATGCCTTATTATACCTCTATATAATGTTTTACATAATTAAAGCCTAGTAATTGAGCTTTAAAATGGTGTAAGTTGCATGAAAATCGATTCAGTAGTTTAGTAAAAAAGGTTAATGCTAATGATAATGTAAAAAATGTTGAAAATTCATACAATTTCACAGTATGGGGTTATTGTGTTTAAATGAAACAAAATGTGCGTAAGATAAAAAAAATATTCGTGTCAATATTTGGTATTCCCTCCTCTAGCTCTGATCACTGCTCTCATGCGATTCTTCATCGACCTTATCAACTTTTTAATGGATGATTGTGGTATTCGACCCCACTCTTCTACCAACGCAGTCTTGAGCTCATTGATGTTTGTCGGAGCTGGATTCCTCGCTCTAACTTTAAATCGGGGCTGAGCGCTGGCCAATGCATAGTGTGAATTCCAACTTCGTTCAGGAAATCACGTGTGGCCCGAGCAGTGTGACATCGGGCATTGTCATGCATCAAGATGAAATTTTCCCCAATAAAGCCTTGATAAGGGACAACTTGATCCAGTAGAACATTTTCAATGTAACGATCACTGGTCAGACCTCCTCCCCGGCCTCCCCCAGGAACGAAAACAAGGTCCGTTTTGCCTTCTAAGGAAATTCCAGCCCACATCATGCAAGATCCGCCACCATATGCAACGGTTTCCACAAAGCAGCACTGTGAAAACCGTTCACCGGGACGACGGTATACCCGACCTCTCCTGACCGAGCTGTGAACAGGACTGACTGCCATTGCTCTATGCTCCAATCCAAATGTTCTCGAGCAAAGTGAAGGCGTGCTTGACGATGAGCTGTGGTCAACTTCGGGCCTGTAGCGGTCTTTTCGGAGTAAGGTTAGCTTCTTTCAACCTTCTTCTAACTGTCCACTGACTGACAGTCACCCGCGAACTTGACGTAGCTCCTGCTGCACATCTACGCCGGTAAGGTGTCGATTTCGGAGAGAGGTCGAGACCAAAAACCGGTCGTCACGCTCCGAGGTGCACCGGCGTCGGCTGGTATTAGGCCTCGAGTGAAGGCACCAGTCTCTTGAAACCTTCTGTATACTCTCGAGACAGCGGACTGACTCATATTCAAACGACGAGCGACTTCTCGCTGGTTCAACCTTCTTGCAACAGGGCAACGACTTGAGCGGCTTCTTCAGTGTTGTATCCATAATTTTCTTCAAATGACGGCTTTAATTTGCAGAGATGTGTTCAGGTCAACGTCTAATGAGCGACTGATAAGAAAAAACGATTACAGGGGGTTTTATAGGGGTTGTGTCGCGCAAGTTGTGAATAGAGCGCAGAGCAGTTTACGGGAGGTTGCGTTCAGTTGCATTCTAAGTACAAGTGTCTATTTAAATTACTGATATTATGCTACCATTTGAAAGCCTAATTACTAGGCTTTAATTATGTAAAACATTATATAGAGGTAAAATAAGTCATTTTTTAGTTATATCACTTTTTATGCGCACTTGAGGCTTGAGTCGATTTACTTGCACGCGAGTGTAGTTACTTTGAGCAAGCGCTTACTTTAACCCGCTACTTCGCTTAAATATAGGTGAGTAAAAACTGCAAAATCTTTTCAGATATTTATTTAAATCGAATGATGAAAGAGCTTTGCTTTAAATAAAGTACTTGTGATAAATAACTAAAATAACGTATTTATTTATTTGGTTAGAGATTAATATCATGATTATGAAAACACTGTCGAAAATAATGCATTATTTTAGAATGAATTTAGACAGCAAAAAATTAACAGAGCTAAACTTGAAAGATACGACACATTAGTACTATGATGTTTTTAGAAATTTACTGTCATACATTTTTTACTTTTGCAAAACTTCAACCGTTTATGCAGCGCATACAGAGGAAGCTTTCAGTAGAAAAAAATCTCCCGATTTTGAAACTTTCTCCCTTGCTGTTCCGCTCCTTTTATACTTAGCGTGATGATATATAGCTTATAACCTTCCTTTAAAAATAAGCTATCTAAAACTGAAAAAATGTTTCATATCGGACCAGTAGTCCCTGACTGATATTTGCGTGTTCAAACTCTTCAACTATAGTACATATAGTATAGACTATTTATTTTTTATGTTTGATTCATGCTGATTCCGATAATCAATTTCTGTTGGCATTTAGAGGTACTAATATGGTAATGTAGGTTATATCACAAGAAAACAAATGGAATGATTGCGGCATTATCACTACTTAGCAATATTTTCTAGGAGTAACCCTTGTGATCAATTAGTTTCCAAGTTACTCACCGAGTCAGGGTCATGAGCATTAGGTGTGGACGGTTGCGGTGGCCTCGGTGGCGGTGGGTAACCCTAAAATAAATGAAATTATCATATTAAATATTTATACTTACAAATAAAATGTTGCACATCGTACTTAATAATAAAATGTTGTACACCACCGAAATTTAAAATTCAAATTACATAAATCACAAGTTTATACACATTGAAACACAAAGATAATCTTTGACAATCTATTTATATTAAATTATTGTTCTAAAATTAAAATAATATGACGACCCATTTGGTGTTGCGGTTGAGAGGTCGGCCGCAACACCAAGGGTTCTGGGTTCGATCCCCGGCAGTAGAAACATTTGTGTGCATGAACATGTCTATTTGTAATGGGTGTTTTCTATGTATATAGTACCCTAATACAGCTTAACGCTTAACTTAGGGCTAGATGGCGCTGTGTGAATGTCAGTAGATATTTATTTATTTAATATTGGTATAAAATAAAAGAAAACTACGGACAATATACGTGATATTACAGGAGCTTCAGTGGTATTTAAAGATGTAATTAATGTTATCGATCTACACAGTCATACCTTACAAGTGTTTGAACAGACAACAATGTACAACGTTTGACAGCGAATACAAAACCGTTAAGTTTTAACACGTTCTTCCTCATGTCAATGGAACAGGCCAACGCCAAACCCTGTTAAGCCTCAGCTGAAATTTCATTTCCGTAAAGTGGCATAGAGTTCCGTGCCCTGTTGGAATATTTTAATCTGTGGTATCACATATACAGGGAACTACGTTTAACGTAGTTTAAACTTGAACATGGTGTGTTCTATCCTTGTCTAACTCTATCATTAGTTTACTCCGAAAAAAGTTGTTCAAACGCCCGATGGCAGTGCAAATTAAATCGCAATTAGCGCACGCGACAATGACAAAAAGTCCTAGAGCTTAAGCTCAAAGTTAGTTTCATGCACCACTGTAAGCCGATGGTCAGACTTTCCAAACTTTGTCCAGCCATTCGAAGTAATCCAAACGCTTAGCATAGGCACAAAGTAATAATAAAACACAGAAATAATAAACATTTCAGTACCGTTTTCTAGCATACTCAGTATTCTTGTCTTTATAATTAATGTCTAAATTATAAGATTTTTTTGTGTAAGTTTAAACAAACTTACACAAATAAAACTTATAATTAAAACTTTAATCAAGAGTTTGTATATTATTGTTACTATTTGTTTGTCATATCATAAAATTAAGGTAATTGAGTAATAACGGTTGTTCTCATTTCATGTTTGCACATAGCTTTTTGCCACGGAAAACCAGGCCAAATTGCAGTAACAAACTACAGTGGCGACCCATTTGGTGTAACGGTTGAAATGGCGGCTATAACACCAAGGGTTCAGGGTTCGATCCCCGGGCAGTACTAACATTTTTATGTATGAACATGTCTGATTGTATAGGTCTGGGTTTTTTATGTATAATATGTATGTATTTACAAAAGTATATAATATATACACATAATATGTTCATCCGTTGTGGTTATCAATGTCAGTGAATATTTATTATTACTATTACTTTCACACTAAACCACGTAAACACAACTAACATTTTGACGTCCATCACTATTAGGGTTGTGAAATGCTGGGTATGTAAAAAGGCTGTAATTATTTAATGAAGAGGAACAATAGACGAAACAAATGTTGTCAAGCTCTCTCAACAATTCAATTGCATTATTTCGCAGAGATTGCAAAAGGGAACAGGCGGCATAATTTATCCAACTCTGCAATTCCCGACAGCCCTGCCACCGTGACTTCGCCGCAGGAGAGAATGTACGCCCCACAGTCAGCGCTTTAGAGGTTTCCAGCCGAGAGCGGGCGCTGCCACAGTAAAGTTCGGGGAATCCGGAGCATTTTGCAGTTTGTTATTATGAGAGCAAAGTGCTGCCAACGATAACTTGCTCTTTATGTACAACGAAAAACAAGGATCCGCGCAAAGTAACTTCTCGGAGGCCGCTCGAGTAGCGACGGTTCCAAGAATAAACTAACACAAATATGATAACAACGTTTTAATGATAAACTAATGAGAAATATGGGTTTATGTCGATTTGTAGAATGCAAACTAACTGTGCATGTTAATCTATGTTATTCAAATTATATGCTTGCAATTATCGCTTGATTTATTGGTAAACGTCAAATATTATTGTCCAAGTTAAAATAATAAAATGTTCAAGAAAAAGTTCCTAAACTCTTATAAGTCGAACGATTAATCGCAATGCTCATGACAAATATATTTCCTTGACAATAAAATATACGGACTTTTTACAGGCGGAGGCGAACACTGTGCTAGCGAACGGGTAGAGCTGTCGGGCGCAACCGGCGCGCCTACTGTGGGGGAATATTAAACGGACCGTACCCGACGACCGTGCTACATTATATCTTGCCATTCTGCCCCAGAACGCAATATCCACTACAAACGAACTATACGACATGTGATTGCAAGGCAAATAATAGAGTAATACTCGTATTCCAATAGCAGACCAGTTATTTATAACTACACTCACATTTTGATATTTCATAGGAATAAATAGAGACATTTATGGGAAAACATTGCAATAAAGCATTAACATCGCTGTGCTATAGTCCAGTAAAACATAATTAGTGATTCCTCATTACCGCTGGCGTGGCCCCTCTGGACGTTCGTGCGTCTGCCGGCTTATGGTTATTAATAACGGCGGCCGCCCGCCCCACCCCGCGCCCCCTACGAGTCCCCACGTTCGCCCGCGCTACCGCACGTCTGACATTTTAATTCCAAAGCCGCGGCATCGACTGCATACCTCTTCTTATCGAGTTTTTTTATCGACTTTATATGATACTTATCCTTAAGTCGATTATAATTTGAACAGAAATTTGTTTCATAAACAATTCTTTATCAAAACTTTTCCGCATAATTGTATTATTCTATTGAAAGTTGAAAGTATAAGTACCGAAAATTATGCCTGAGGCATCAAAGAAAAAGGTTACCTAAAATAAATTCTACTAACCGAAAAAAATTGTCAGCAAGGCATAATATCTTGCTGAGTGTGTAATATCGAGTTAACTGTAGGCACATCACTAACTACGAATGCTACAATGGCGGTCGGGCGAGCGCAGGTCGAGCGCAACATGGCTGCCTAGTAGGCGGTTCGTGCGACAGGGACGAGGCAAGCATCGACTATCTGCCTCTCTTTCACACTCGGGCGCAATGCTCGCATCGATCTCCACTCGCTGAGCTCGCCCCCAGCACCAGAAAGGCGGAACTAACAAAATTACAAAGCGCTTTCGAGCCGCTAATCATAAAATAAGATACGACGTTTCATTTCGACCGTACGACTCTCAAGCGATCACGATGCTGGAATGGCCCTTGTGACTCAAAATTCTCAACTGACATCATAGAGAATTAACTGAGCGAGTCGGATTTCTTAGTTTTATAGGACTTGAAACAAAGTTTAACTTTTTATTGTGTTCGCTGCACTTCATCGATGAAGGGATAATAAATAACTCTCCTTTAATTGGATGCTGCTTAAACCATACAAGTGGTTTGCTTAATAAATATGAATCTACTTATGATTGCATTGCCATTTTAAAGTTATTTTTAATTACTCTAGCAACAGACTGGAATTAATTTCAGACTAGCTCGGTATTAGATGTGGAATGAAGGCAAAGGAAGTCTTTACGTGCAGCCAACGAAGGCCGGAGCGGGTTTGCGTTAGCATAAATTGAAGCCGGAGCCCATGCGCTCTCTAAAGCCATTGTAAAATCGACAGAAGACGCTCCCTCGCGGAGGGTTGCAACGTTCTGCTGCGCCGGCTACGTGATAGCTGACTGACGTTTAATTTTTGCACCCCGCGCTCCTTAAGATGAAAATGTGTTTCCGAGTATTGGAAGCCATGAAATGCTATATTTATCACATATCAAGCTTGTTCCATTGAACGACGCAAATCGTCTTGGGACGGGCGGATATTTATGTACTCAATTGGAGTACCTCTCAATAGGAAAGAAATAGGATGAAGGGAAACAATTCTGATAAAGAAATTGTAAACGACATGATTATGATTGTTTTTTACAAGTTAGGGTATTAAAATCGTTATGTTTTTAAGGGATATGACTGAAATGTTTCTGAATGATAAACGGATTTTGGTCAATTTATAAAACTGTGAACGTAAAAGGACACAAGACGTACGAGGCGCGGCATGCAAATGTTATGCCAACATGTGCTACACCTCCATTATATCGCAGATCAGCCGCTAGGCCGGCCACGTGCGAGCCATACAACTAGAGAGCCGGGGTATAGAAATATGCAAATTGTGTGAGGAGCCGAGCCGCCGGCCGACCGTGCCAAAACACTGCTCACGTTCACGATGAATTCCGATGACTGCACTATGGCGAACCGATCATCCACGACATTGCTCGGCAAGTCACGCACAAGATACAGGGGATCGCTTAACTGCATGATATATTAACATTTACATTTTATGCTTCAGTTACAAATTTGCATCATTGTTTGCAGCTCAAATATATATTAAATTCACAATGAACTTGAACGGAAAACTTCAGGTTATAAAATAAATTAGCTTAAAACATTACCAAGTAATGACGTAAGAAAATTTTAGACTGAGCTAAAAAGAAAATGCTGAAAAACAGTCAATACTCTGGCCACATTCATTGAATGATGATTATTATATCAGAACGTATAAGGAAAAGAGGAAAGAATAGCAAAGCAGGAAAACAGACATAACGAAAGTAAAAGTTGGCCATTAGGACGGGTATGGCCATAGACGGTTTATTGAAATAGTTACGGTCGGAGAAGGTAATTTTTAAAAATTGCTAACAACGAGGGTTTCGTACATTCAGGAGCAGTTTAATGTGAGCGATAACAGTAAAGTTCATAGCCAAAGTTCCATCCGATGAGTTTCGTGAATTACTATACTTTCCATATAGAGTGGATCCCATTTCGTTAAGCTTACAGATTCCTATCTATTGTTAGCATTGATTAGAAGAACATACAGTTATTTTTATATTTAAGAAAATCTAAAAATTAAACTTATTATTAGTTGTTTAAAATAAGAGTGGTATAAAAACAACAAAGCAAAAATTTATATCTTAGCAAGTATATTTCTTTTCCAATAGAACCTCTACGCGTCTGTGTAGCAAGCATATTTCTGTTTATGTGTATTTATGTTATTTTTACACGGCCAGAAGTAACATTAAAAAAAGTCTGCACCAGAGAAATATTTCTTGTAACGCCTACAACTAAAACTTGCTCGTATAACAGAGATTTTCCATTGCTGGGTAATATCATCATACAAGATCTCACTTGATCTCTGTAGAAAAAATATAGTCTATAGGGCAAAACTATATAAAATAATGTAGGAATATATTCACTTAATGACGCCATAATGATGGTGTAACCATTAAATCATAGTTATCATGTTTAGAAATGGTAAAAACTTATTATTTTCTTAGTGCCATATAATGTGGTATGGTAACGACATACACCAACACCAAGAGACAATCAAATTACTATTATATTTGATTGACTTTAAGAAAGAAAGAAAGAAACTGTATATCGGCTATACTAGTAATAAGCGGTTTTAATAAGACGTTATAATTCGATCGTAATTTTGGAAGCAATAGAGTTATCACAAGAGGACCGGAGATATTATAATGCATTGAAATAAATAATATTAGGCTTATTTTAAGTTATCACATCAAAAGAAATCTATAATAATTATAAAGCTGAAGAGTTTGTTTGTTTGAACGCGCTAATCTCAGGAACTACTGGTCCGATTTGAAAAATTCTTTCAATGTTAGATAGCTCATTTATCGAGGAAGGCTATAGGCTATATAAAATCACGCTACGAGTAATAGAAGCAGAGCAGCAATGAAGAATGTTTCAAAATCCGGAGTTTTTTTCATACTTGGAGCTCCCGCTGTGTACGCTGCGTAAACGGTTAAAGTTTCGCAAAAGTCATGTATGAGAGTATTGTTCCCCTTTTAAAGGTCTCTCTACAAAAAAGTCAGCGACAGCATGTATATCTTTAAAGGTTAGTTCCCTATAACATATTTTACGCTGAAAAGTTTTTTAAAATTATTCTTCATTTGCGAAGGTATTTTCATATATCAATCCTTATCCAAATAAATACTTTATTTATCACAAGTAATTCATTTTTAACAAAATTGCCCTATACATCATTCAACTTAAATGAATATCTTACGAGATATCGCAGTTTTAACTCACCTATATAAACGTAAGAAAGCGTTAGGCCAAAGTAACTATTCCACACGGACGAAGTCGCACGCAAAAGCCAGTGTTCATATAAAATGAAGTGCTGGTATAATGTTAAATAATATATGAATACATATGTAAAACATAGAAAACTTATATATGTATTTTATCCATCCATAATCTATTACCATCATACAAAAAGTATGAATCGGACGATGGTTTTATATATTTTTATCTTTCCTTAGAAGTTCCCATGAATACCCCATAAATGGCAAAGCAACATTTTATCAAGCCCCCTCGGATCATTCATATCATATCACGGTCGTCTACAAACCACGCTACGCGACATATCTTACAAAACGACTCGTACTCGACTGAAATTATCGAACATTTCCGTGAGGGACGAGCTCCTGCCGATACCGTAGCGATAAACGTAATGCAAACATCACGACACGTAAGCCGACAAACCGCCGATGTTTTATGTTACTCACGGGGATATATTCAATTGAATATTGTCAGGCTTCACAAGACAATACGCATTGATAATGTTTTTATGATGTTAGTCAGTTTATATATATATCAATACATTTTTGACATGATCCTTATAAATAATCTGTTTAATTAAATACACTAGTTATTATTGAAATGTAATTTAATTGAAATATAGTTCAATATAATCGTTATTATATAAATTTAATGCTTGTAAAATGTAATTTAATATGAATACCTAAATGTATTGTTATTGTAATAAAATGTTTGTCTTAGTATTAATCTCATCACAATGCCTTAAAAAGGCGTATTTGTTACCTCTTTTAACACCTCTCACAACACTATTATTGTACTGTATATTACAAATATGAGTGTATAAATGAATATGAATATAAAAAGTGTATATACATATACATACGAATCAGCACTGATTGCCATTACTTATAACTTTACGGCATGGATCACTAGTGTGTTTCTTATATATAACGTTTGAAGTAACTACGCAATAATAATGTTTGTGATAAAAGAGTTAAAACCAATATAACTTAAGTTATTCTACACTTATATAGTTGATGAAGGACGTTGATAGCTGACAAGAGTGCAAAACCTACTATTCGAGTGCCGGGTCGCTTTTCTCCCCAAACATATACTAGGTTTACCTAGCCCTTCCCCCGCAACGCCCTAAGCCGTGGTTTGAGTCCCCCTTGGGGACGCCCAGCAGTGCTGTAAAGGCTAGCCAACAGCTGCAGTAGTCAGAAAAATGCAAGGTAGCATCAGGTTAGCTAAATCAACGGTTTTTATAAGACGTTACCAGAAAACTTGTATTCGGCCATGGAAGTTTTTCAAATCATTGAATTCTATAAATTAGCTCATGAAAATGTTTGACTACGAAACTGAAAAAAGTGACAACGGTAACTGCAAAATAACTGAAACGTCGCGAAGAAAATAATACTTAATTTAATTTAAACGCAATTTATTCAAATCGCCCCTGTACTTAACAATAGCAAGAAGCTTTATTAAATACTTTATGTGACCAGAAGTTTTATCCGCGATAGAAGACATTTTCCCGAAGTAAAACATAATTGTCTTAATTCAGAGTGCAAGCTAACACCATTCAAAATTTTATTAAAATTGCCTCAGCCGTCTGAACCGCCTGAAGAAGTGTAACAAAATGCACCGTCACAAACGTTCGCCTTTATAATATTAGTTCACATAAGAAAGGTTGTCAAACTGGATGTCATAGGAATTTCTATATTCATTTTATAAGAAACAAAAAACCAAGTAGATGATCCGCATACAACTGTGGCTGTGGCCGAAACTGCAATTGACACTTAATAATAATCACTTAAAATCTTAAATAAAAAGACAAATAATAAATTAAGGTAGAGTTCGCAGCGGAAATCCGCTGCCTAGACAGTAAGCAACAAATAAACGTATTAATATGTTTGTGTCCAACCCACCCTGGGCCTGCGTAGACGTCTAAGGCCCAATCACTCTATACGGGTAGGCTCGTGCCTCTCGGTGGGGACGTTTAATGAGCTGATTTATGATGATGATTATTGTTTTCGAATTTTCGAAATTATAACTATGTTACGTTATCCGTTACGTTTATCCGACGCTCTTATCGAAGAAAACATTATGAGAAAACCTGCGCACGCCTACAAGAGATTCAAAGGTTGTGCGTGAAATCGGTTGAATGTTGGCTAATCCGCACTGGGCCCGCGTGGACGTTTACGGCCAATACACAATTTACGGGTAGGCTCGTGCCCCTGGTGGGGACGTATAATGAGCTGATGTGTTTATGATGAAACCATGGACCTATGTATGTTGTCTGAAATAAAGTTTGAAAACTGCTGTTACCTGATGCTGCGGCGGAGGTTGTGATCCGTGCGGTGGCAAGTGAGGCGCGTGCTGTGCGTCCTGCGTGGGGGACATGGCGCCCGGGGCGCTCTGAGCCGCGCCAGGGCTCGGCGCGCCCGGCGGTTGCGCTGGGGGCTGCGGGGATCCACCCCGCTCGTAGCCCTGCAGACAAAAATACATCATTACAGTTTTTTTTTTTCATGGGTAGGCAAACATGTAGACTTGTACATAGAAATCGTTACCACGAAGAAGCTACGAATGCGTTGCTTACCTTAAAAAACGAAAAATTGGGAAGGAGGACGGGGAAATTTCGGCCTGAAGTGAAATTATTCTATATATAATAAATATATTTATTTCTTTCAAATTTGTATCCATATGTTAGCCCTTAGCTGTAACGTTTACATTGTAATTGAATAAATAAATGCGCGCGTTGCGCGGTTTTCTATGAGGCGGTGATTATCAAAAGCCCCCTGCCTCATTTAAATTCCACGTCGCAAAAGCCGATTCACGTTTTAGAGGGTTTCAGACCATAGAACCCTATCCACCAACATGTCTTAAGGATGATAGCGTATCTTCACATACTCGTTCGCACAGTAAACACCTACAATTTTTGTTTGCTTTTTTAACAAACTTCAAAAAAGGAGGTTTTCAGTTTGGCTTGTAGTTTGTATATTTGTCCGCGATTATCTCGCGTTCCGCTAAAGCAATTCGATGCGGTTTTCATAAAAGTATTTGTTACATTTTGGAGAAGGTTTTAGTGCTATTATTTTATTATTATTAATAAATATAGTTGTCTAACGCTAACTTTGACCCTAACCCTAATTCGTTCATATAGGGGAGTCAAAACTGCGATATCTCCTAAGATATTCATTTAATTCGATTGATGTATGAAGAAATTTTGTTTTAAATTAAATACTTGTGATGAATAACGTATTTATTTGGATAAAAATTAATATTATGTTTATGAAAACACCTTCGCAAAGAAAACATTATTTTAGAACAAATTTGGTAAGCAAAACAATGGTTACAGAGTGGCCTTTTTTTAGAACTTTTAAAGGGGAACAATATTGTCATACATGACTTTTGCGAAACTTTAACCGTTTACGCAGTCAAAGCTCTCAGTAAAAAAATCTCCCGATGTTAAAACATCCATCCTTGCTGCTCCGCTCCTATTGCACTTAGCGTACTTATATATAGCCTTATAGCCAATACCGTAGTTACCACAAGGGTACACGCGGCCCGTGCCTAGGGCCTCCGTTCTGAGGCCCAAAGGACCTACAATTTCTTTAACACATTTTAATAAATATTGTCATATCCAAATATTTTGGATTTTTAATAGACATCATATTTATCATCATTAGGTTTTTTTGCTCTTTGCTTCTCTAATAGCGCTAATTGAAAACAATAGTAAACGATACTGATTAAAAAGTATTGTCCATAATCGAATGGGTGTATCTTACGCGATTCCTATTCCGCTCTACGAATGATTTTTTTATTATTTTTAAGTTCTCTCTCTGGGAACACGCTCCTCACATACAAAATAACGCACAACAAGTAGTTATAATAGCATCATTTAACCGTTACCTACTCGAAGGCACCACGCACACATGCAAATATAAAACAATCGGGCGCATGCAATAAGAGGTCGGCGGCCACATGCGGCCTTGACCGTGCATCCATTATGCACACCCGTTTACTTGCAAACGAGTGCACCGGAACGCATCTATGCCTACCAGTACCTACGGTAGATCACGCCGCCTACAAATAAAACACAAAAGAGGCCATGACGTAATATAATTGGTAGTCTGCGCGCAACGCTGGTTTCAAACGCGTATTGGCGCATGAATAAAACTTGCATGCAACATAATGTAAGAAAATGAATAATTCTAAAATTATGTACATTAATAATATATTTAAGTATTACATAAGTCTGGTTACTTAGTACGTTAATATAATTATAGCCCATCTAATGCGCCGGTGAAATATTGTCATCCGCATTTTGGATCCGCATTTGATTTTCCCGGGCAAGTGATGTAAATGTTTCTCAAGTGACCAATTATATACAACAAGGCGAAGGGAGTCTCAGAGTGGGACTCTTACTTCAGCTTAATTAATTCCATGGAGTTTTAGGTTACCTAGTATGTCACAACAACGCAACGCAGCTAATGCTGAGGCAGGGTCCTTTTTGACACGGGAATATGTTGCATAGATCATCTATCGTTTTTTATTTATTATTCCTCACCTCCATGTAGATATTTATTTATTATTTAACTTTTCTATTCACTGTTATACTTTGTCTCTTTTTATTTAGCGTTGTCTTTCTTTATATAATGTGTATGTGTACAAAATCAAAATCAAAAATGTATTTATTAAATTTAGGTACACTTATGAATGTCTAATGAGGCTACCACTGGTTTGGACTGGCATTATGTACGGAGAAAAATCCAGCAAGAAACTCAGTAGTTACTCTTTGAAAAAAAAACGTGTGTTTTGTATAGCATTATATTATTTCAAATCAAAGAAATGTATATGAAACAAATCATATTAGAAATAAGTATAGGATATCGACTTTGTATTTGTTGGTATATGTTGTTTTTTTCTTCTTGTTTATAGTATATTAGAAGAAACATTAATTTAAAAGGCGTTTTTTAACGTTGAAAAACAGTAAAACATACTAAAACCAGTGCAAGAAACACACGAGAACGCCTCGTGACTACGAAGCTGCATCTTGAACTCTAACATTAACCGCATCATTCGCACAATGCTTTCGCCGAGCAGCAAGTTTCCGCGTCACGTTTCAAGGTTACAGATAAAGCTTGACCCGATATTTACTAATCCAGGTCAAGACGAGTCATTCACTGTTTTATGTGCCCCTTAACACGGTGACGATAATGAATGAAGAAATCGTCAATTGTTCACAAGCTCATTATTACGTAAGTATCGTGATAATGAAGCGTGGTCGGCAATGGTAATAATAAAATGTTATTCGTATAGCGAATGCGTGGGCTGGTTGGTAGTCTGTTTATAATTATTGCGGTACTACAAGCTCACGATACAAGGTTAATTGTGTTTATTATTTACTGATAAGTCAGCTGACATAAGTGTTCATTTTGCAATTACGTGTACAAGTTGAATCCTAGGGTAATTGCATTGAATTGACTGTATTGGCAGTGCTTTTTTAACAAGCGAGTTAAAAAAAAATTAAAGTGATGTAGAATTAAGATATAGCCGAGCTATACAATTGCATAAAAAGTGTTCAATTTTATTTTCATAGCACGTCATAATCACCATAACATAAGCAATTTCGTCTACTGCTTAAAATTATGTACCGTCTCCTTTATGCATAAAATACACGTGTAAGAAATTAATAATGATTAGCTTAGGTAACGGTACGGCATACAGGTACGGATTTTGGCTTCTTACACTCGGTAATACAATATTTTAAATGTGTGTCTACAAAACAGGAAGCCTTTTACTTGTCTAAAGTCGGTTCGTCGGGTAACACAAACGCCGTGTCGTGCGTCCTTTCGTTGATAAGAGTATATGGTGAATGGGTAAATACAAACATCGGATTTTAATAAAACTACTTTAGCTTTTAGTTCTCGCCAGCAACTTATTGTCTATATGATCCAAAGACCCGAGTAACAGATATGATGTTAATTTTAGTTGATCAACATCATGAGTATTTTCTGTCTACATAAAAACAGTACTGCGAGGGCCATGTCGTGTGTCGGTCGCTAATAAAGTATAAATTTGGTTAGATTAAGGTAGGCAATGGAGCAGTGTAATTTAAATTACGTAGAACTAACAAATGCCTAAAGCGATTTCTTAACATACAAAACAACAATACACAAAACTTTTCTTAGAATGGTTCAGGTCGAAGGTCGAGCCTCCCGTACGTCAAAAACAAAGCAAATAATTTCTACAACTTCCGCCGAATAATAATTCCAACGTTAAAAGTTTGTTGAGTAAAGTAAAGGCGGAAATCGAGACTAATACCAGGCAGTGGAGTTTGGCTGAGATTCAGTCGAACATCCGCGCCAGTCGCCAACCAATCCATCAAAGGAGGGTGACCGGATCGGGTGTGGGTACTCCCCCCGTACCCACATAAATATTGCGGGTAGGTGAGTACAAACCCTTTGACCGAGTTCTGTTTACTTTCGTTTTCGCTCAGCTGACGGGGCCGCCACCCCACCCGCAAGCCTCCACTATTATTATGATAATTAGACAGCTATCAACCTGATATCAAATACGCACTGTCTAATTGTGACGCGCATAAAGCTTAGCTTGCACATCATGTCGCCAGACGGTTGCCTCGCGTCATATCAATAGACAAGTTTTGAACAAGTGGTTCAAATATAAAAATAGCAATTACACGTATAACTTGCCTCCTAGATCAAGTTTCATTAATTTGTAGTAGAGCAAACAACGGCCTACAAAAGGAATTCGACCACAGTGAATACTAGGGTGTGATTTTAAACCTTTTTTTTCACTTCAAGGTGGTAATGGGTGTCCCCGGGGCACTCAAGGTTGCAACGGGTGCGGACTCGGTAGACAGGGCGTAGACGTGCATTATTAGGTGGGTGCCGGAACACCCGCGGGAGCCGCGTTGTGGGGGCGTCGGTGGGGTGCGCGTACGTCATCACCTGAGGCGCGCCCTTGAAACCGTCGTCGCATTCATTGCACCCGGATGCGGGCTGTATCACCGAACCCGCAACACACCACTCAAGAAGTGACTACATACTCGTAGATAGACGGGCACATACTCGCTTGCGACGTATCAGCTTATTTTACTTATTTGTTACATGTGCAGAACATTTAAAAATCCCACATGTATACAAAAACAAGTATTATTGTGTATATATATAGTGTAAGCTCTCAATTAGATCCATTATGTCACCTGCTGGATATAAGGCTCCGATGATGAAAAAACCATCAATTTTCCTCAATGAATGACGTTGGTAAACTGCAATCTGACTTGCTGACCAGCAGCCCAATACCGTATATTTAATGTATATTTTCAATCATAGTTACTTCAATCAAGTCCAAAAAATATTAATTTCGCATCATATATTTCACATCATGAGGTATTAACATTTATATTCCTAACACTTAAGAGTATGAAGTTTGTTAAACGATACCAACAACACCCTCATCAAAATATTAGTACAGTTTTCGACGGTTTTGTCCACACTCGGACCCTCGTCCTCCAAAAAATTAAGTGTACACTGGACCCCCAAACATAGTCCGATCTCGGCCCTTGGCGGACCAGTGTGGATTTTATTTTGGAGCCAAGTTATGGTTTCTTCTCGACGCCTAAAGTACAGTTTATTCAATTTTCGAAAAAGTACTTGGAGGGCATAAGTTCATAAACAAGAAGTTTAGGTTAGAAATTTTTTAAAGAATATTTATTTATTTATCAATGATTGACACCAAATGGATTCGGATAAAGAACCACTTGGTTATGTATGGTCTAATTGGTGATATTGATTTCTTATGAAAGTCGTTTATTTGGAAACTAGAACCTCTTGATTATGTATGTGTGGTCTCCTATTTTTATTTATAAAATATTTTTTATATATTTTATTTTAACATGCTTTTTAAATAATAAAATATGAAGTTCATTAACAATAAATCAGCAGTTTACTTTTTTTTAAACTTTTTGTATAGTTTTCTGAACGTTGAACCCGAGGTCGTGTGTTCGAAACCCGCGAGGAGACCGCATATTGAAGTGAGTCACTTTGTGCGATTTGCTCAATTTGGCTAGGACATTGCAGGCTAAATCAACTGAAAAGAAAGATGATTCCGTCCTTCGGATAGCACGTCAATATCCTGTGTGGGGAGGCTTGTAGCTGCTGGCCTAAAGTTTTATATTGTTTGTCAGTTGTTTAATGAATATAATTAATTTATTTTAATCTTTAATCAATATCACATACAAAATTTAGATGTTAAAATTACTGTTTATATCTTGTCGTTTATTCGTAAAATTTTTACCCTGTAGACCATTCCTACTTACTATTTGCCGTCTACAACAATGTATATGATCGACTTAAGACTGACATTAGTTTTTATGATCACAATCGTTTACATAAGCGAATACTTATTAGTTACCTTTATACTAGCGAAAAGTTTTCTATTGATAATGATTTTTTAAGTAGGTTTTTAATCCATTGACAGAGGTTCTTACCCATTTATATAATAATTATATGTAAATGTAATAGGACATGGACTGTAATATATTACACTTTATTACAGTTATACATTAAAGTGTAAAGACTTTATAAAAATAAAATTGCCATTTCCTTGCATAATATTATGTGATTCAAAACAAACAGTATTCATGATTTCCTTCAATTTCATTCGCGTCAACCCTTTTTCGCGATATTCATGATAGAAAATTCCTTTTCTGTAAGGATTTCTGGAAGTGGTTACTATTTAATTAATAAGGACGCCGTTCTACATTGTATTTCTGAATTGTTCTGTGGTACAGTTAATAAAATCTATCTACATAAAGTCTCAAGCACATTTAAGCAGACTGTATAAAATTATCAACAGTTCAAAACCAATTGAACAAATATGTTTACAACTGAAAATGCGGAATCAGGAGTGCGTATAAATGGAATGGCATATTGGTTTCAAAACGGCCTTGTTCGCCGTCGAATCATTTCTTAACAGCGATTTCTACACGAGTTCGCTCCAAGAGGCCTGCTTCAAAACGTACCTCTAGCTTCGTTGCACAACGAGCTTACGTCAGCGAGCGCGAGGAGCGGCTTACGTCATTCGAGCGTATCTTCCAAGCGAACCTTCCAAGCTAAGATAGAGCCTGTGCGTATAACGTTTAGAGCCTAGTTGGCGCGAACACTGTATAAGTATGATAGAACGTTTATGTTCACGTGAGTGGATGGATGAGGCTCCGACGCGCCGCCGCCGGCTCAACGATTCTGAGAAACGTTCGAGGCGGCTCTCTAGTTTCGGACTTGAATATGAATCTTATAACACTAGGACGGAGCTTATTTCTTAGAAGACACCGTTCTAAGAATGTTTAAGATTCTTCTGATCGGCATTTTCAAACTGAAAATACGAGTTATATTATTTCTAGTTACTTGCATGTGTATTTTAGTTAAATATCATTATTAACGTGTTAAGGAATTGTTAACTTAACAATTTAGGTTTAGGTTTTATTTGACTAAAATAATTTGGTTACAAATTTGAATGTTAGTTATATGGTACCAGAAACTAAGACCGACGCGGTTCAATGACTTACTACGCCAGGATAAATCTGATTGATAAGAATAAATAAATTTTAGTCGATTTGTTGAAATCATAATGTACATTTGAACAATAGTCTGTTATATTCGAGACTAGCTTTATACTTTGTATTTAGAATAATCTTATTGCAATCGTTTTATTAAAATCTTTACAACTTCAGACTGTGTTCAAAAAGATGTAACTAATCTTATGGGATTGACATCATGAGCTCTCCAGTACGCATTTAAAATTTAGCAATTCATCAAATTGTATTGAGTTTACAAGTTGTTCTCCAGAGTCATCACGAACCGTCTCGCGCGTAGGTTTGATGATTTCCAGCCCCCGAACAAGCCGGGTTCCGCAAAGGCTTCAGCACCATAGACCACATACATACGCTGCGGCAGGTTATACAGAAGACTAGAGAGTATAACCGGCCATTATGCTTGGCGTTTGTGGACTATGAGAAAGCCTTTGATTCGATCGAGACTTGGGCTGTGCTTCAGGCCCTCCAACGGTGCCATATTGACTTTCGCTATATCGAAGTATTGAGATGTCTGTACGAGAGCGCTACTATGTCAGTCCGTGTACATGAAGAGCTTACACAACCTATCCAATTGCACCGAGGAGTGAGACAGGGAGACGTTATATCTCCGAAACTGTTCACAGTTGCGTTGGAAGATATGTTTAAGCTGCTCGATTGGAAAGGACTTGGCATCAACGTGAATGGCGAGTACATCACTCATCTTCGATTTGCCGATGATATAGTAGTCATGGCAGAATCCATGGAGGATTTAAGCACTATGCTCGAAACCCTAGACGGAGCTTCTCAACAGGTGGGTCTTAAAATGAACATGGACAAGACGAAAGTCATGTCTAATGCCCATGTCGTACCTATACCGATATCAGTTGGAAGTTCTGTCCTCGAAGTTGTTGACGAATATGTGTACCTGGGACAGGTAGTCCAAATGGGTAGGTCCAACTTCGAGAAGGAGGTTTCTCGTCGAATCCAATTAGGATGGGCAGCGTTCGGGAAGTTAAGGCAGATCTTTTCGTCCAAAATACCTCAGTGTCTCAAGACGAAGGTCTTTGACCAGTGTGTGTTGCCAGTTATGACATACGGAAGCGAAACGTGGTCGCTCACTAAGGGCCTCTTGAATAGACTCAAGGTTGCTCAGCGTGCTATGGAGAGGGCTATGTTAGGTGTCTCCCTACGCGATAAAATCCGAAACGATGATATCCGTAGGAGAACTAGGGTGACCGACATAGCCCAGAGGATTAGCAAGTTGAAGTGGCAGTGGGCAGGGCACATAGTGCGTAGAACCGATGGCCGATGGGGCGGAAAGGTTCTCGAGTGGCGTCCACGTAACGGAAAGCGAAGCGTAGGCCGACCCCAACCAGATGGACGGATGATCTGGTTAAGGTGGCGGGTAGCAGATGGATGTCAACTGCAAGGGATCGGTCCGCGTGGAAATCATTAGGGGAGGCCTTCGTTCAGCAGTGGACATAATTGGGCTGTAATGATGATGATGATTGATGATGGTATTGAACACATTTAGTAGTATGCATTAATAAAATTTACTTATTTGGGCTTAAAAGTGCTAATCAATTTTGTTCTTAGGTGGTGCTATACAATCATATCTTCTAGGACATTTCTGCAGTATCAAATGTAACAATAGCCTTTGGCGATTATGTCAGAAATACTAAAGAAGCGTAGTAGGGGGCATTAACCCCACCCTGTATCTTGAACATCAATCAGAATTAATCCGCGAACCACAAAGCACGCGCACACAAATTAATTTAGCTGTGTACACACAACTGCGTGTGATTCCGATCAATTTGTATAATTTCCTATAATGATATGAAATAAAATGCCAAGTGTGTTTTTAATAGATGTCAATAAATAGAATGGTAATTAATAAATTAACAGTTTACTGACATCCAATGGAATACATTAAATACAAAAAGCCGTAGATTCATATTGCTTTTTTTTTGACAATATAAATCGACAAAATTGTTTTTTGACAATATGAGCTTTCAAAATATTGATGTCTCAAATTTGAATAATATAATGATGACACAACTTTTGGATTAGATTGTAGGTACGCAGACAGAGCACATAACTCAGTACTGACAGAAGATTACCTAATGTTGGCCGTGTGGACGGCCATTTGGTCAAGGTGGTGTACCGCAGATGTATGTCAACTGCTAGGGTTCGATCCGATTGAAAATCATTAGGGGAGGCCATTGTTCAGCAGTGGACATTTTAGGTTGTAATGATGATAATAATGATTACTATCTTAGGATGAAAATCATTAACACGTACAAAACCACGTTGAGCCCGCCAGGTTGGTTACGACCCAAAATCTCGATGCCAGTCAGCCATCCTGTGTGTTAAGGCATGTCTCTACACTACAGTAAGACGCTTTGGATGAAAATTTTTAACATCATTAGGTGCGCCGACAGCTTAGCTGCTAACTTATTTTATATCTCATACTTTCATTAAAGGATGGATATAGAACTAACACGTGCGATAGCAGGTAACTAGACGCCGACCTGTTCTAAAGGATAAACCAAACAATGTGTGACTTACTCTGTTTTCACCAAATTTCCTAATAACTCATTGCTACCAATTCTGAAAGCGGACACAGTTCCGAGTTTAACAGAAATTCAATTTTGGTTAAAGCAATCAATACCTATGTTTATAACTTATTATTAATAGCTTGTAACACTATATACATAGCACCTAGCCCGCAGACGAATTTATTTTATTTAAGGACTAGGTAAAGGATGAATAAGATGAATAAGTAACAAATATTGTAACAGGTTATCGACATTGCTTTTACAATCTGCACGCTGAAGTGGAAGTGTTAGTGTCAGACTTTTTTAGGACTGCCAGATAGCCACTGGGACCAAGAACATAACATGTCCTCTTAAGAACAGAATCTTTCGTTTTAAACCACTAGACAGTTTAATTATAACATCAGTTGATTGTTGAAGGTCTTACTAAACTAAATAAAAGCGCAGTGACTTGTAGTGTATAATAGCATTTATGTACAGTTCTTTATTTTATAATGCCCATTATGTATGCTTCCTTATAATAGTTTTTGCTGACATAGTTGTATTGGTTTACGCTATAATTTTAATTGTATGTATTTTAACAGAGAATAAACGAGTTTTATCGCGGAAGGTTGTATTCTCATTCATATACCAAACCCCAAAATTACAGACTGCTGTTTTATAAGTTTTCAATATTAATTTATCAGTGACAGTTGAGTACTGGATCTACTTTTAGTAAAGGGTTTTGCCATAATTTCCCCGATAGGCAGGAGTTTTGGAGATAGCAGTACTTAAGAGGACAAGTTAAGTAAGATGGCGCTGCTACCTTTTCTCTGATTAATGTTTTATCCCTGAGCCACCTCTTACTTCAACCGCAAAGACAGCAGGACAGTAGGGGTGGAGACAGTTGTATTTTTAAGACGGAAAGAAAAAATAATTCGGTTCTGCTCCCGTATATCGCAAGTCAAAGACAGCGCCACAACTTTTTTTAGGGTAAACAATGGTGTAGAAAATTAAAAAAAAAACAGACACAATAAGAAAGAGAGAAAGATAACCTCAGACTAATTTGTCAACTATATCAATAATTTGTGTTCATTGCTTTAGATATCTACTAGGTTTTTTACAAATGGCACAAATCTATTTAAGGGCCGAGAAATTTATTAAAGACTAGCTGTGTACCGTGGTATTAGCTGCGGTATAAGACATTCTCCAACAGTAAAACATAACCTAAAATCGCTTCGTTAAGTCACGTTAAAGCGCGCAGCTGACGCCGACGCGCGATTGCCGCGCATAGGAACATTGCTTTATTTTTCTAATTAAAAAGCTTTTTTCGACAATAGAAGTAGTATTAGTTGTTCCTTATTACATTTGCTTTCTGTCAAAAAAATGGGTAAATATAAGACTAGAACCAGGAGAATGTACTATGCTTCGTTATAAGAAAAATTGAATTAAAGTTTCATCTCAACTGCATCCAAATAGTTTTGTTGCTTAATTTGAAAAAAATCCTATTTAAGACAAAAAGGTAATTTGTAATTTGAAGAGAATGTTCCCTTAAGAGAAAAATACATTGAATTATAGAATCACGGTTCACTGTTTGATCCACCCCACCAACTTCTTCTTCTTCTTAGCGTGTCGAAGGCAAACACACATTCAAATTTTAGCGGCCCAGAAAGCAGCCACAGCGACAGCATTATCTGACGCTGTCATTAGGTCCTCCCGCGTGCAGCTGGAAGTGCACGCCGGGCACGATGTCAGATGGGCCATCGTTTGGGCCGAACCACAAAGGCAATCAATGTCCTCACCATCCAAAAAACCCATCTAGCCAATTTTCCCTGCTGCAGCCAGTCTGCGTCCGAAGCCTATTCAGAGATCTCCAGATCGGCCACGAGCTCATGCCAGGAGGTAAACTTTCCGAGGGGAACAAAGGGAACCGGAATACTGGAACCAATCTTTGCACGCCATAGATTAAGTCTCGCTAACTCGGGGTCAATTGAGAGAGAAATAGTCCTCTTTATAAAGCTGTTACGACTTTTTAACCTCTGGGCAACAGGAATGTGACCGAACATTGGGTGCGAGAGTCGCTATCCATCTTAGCTCTTTCGAGAGAGCTAGCAACACCTCTGCGAATCTCTGGGGGAGCTATTCCTGCCAGTGGATAAAGTTGGTTGATCGGCGTAGGCTTGAGACAGCCTGTTATGATTCGGCTCGTCTCATTTAAGGCTACATCCACTAGCTTTGCATGGGCAGAACGTTCCCAAACAGGGCATGCGTACTCGCCCGCAGAAAAGGAGAGCGCCAAACCTGACGTTCGAAGAACATGGGGTGAAGCACCCATTTGGTGGTAGTAAGGCGCTTCAGCATGTTGTTGCGAGCATGTACCTTTTTCCTTATATTTGGCAATTTTTCTTGTACGTCAACGATTGTCTAGCATAATGCCAAGATACATCGGTGAGTCATTGTGAACAATAGGAACGCCCTGCCATACGATGTTCAATCTACGGCTGGCCTGCTATTACACAAATGGAAAGCACACGACACAGTTTTGAGGGATTAGGTTTGAGGGAATTATCTTTGTAATAGCAACTTAGGTTAGTTAGCGCTGCCGAGAGATTAGCTTCAACCTCCTCAAAGCTATTTGCCTGACAGGTAAGCGCAAGATCATCTGCATATAAAAAGCGCCTCGTGTTTGGGGTCATTGGTTGGTCATTGTATAAATATTAAAAAGTAAGGGAGCGAGAACGCTACCCTGTGGTAAACCATTTTTTTGAGACCGCCAACGGCTACAATCCTGCAAGAGATGAACCTGGAAGCGACGATTATGTAACAGTTCTCGGAGTAATGTGACGAATTTGAAGTCGTTAGTCATGGACTCAACCTTCCACAAAAGTCGCCTCAGATTAACTGTGTCATATGCAGCCGAAAGGTCCACGAATACAGCGCCGGTTACCTTCTTTAACTCAAACCATCTTCTATGTGTTGGGTCAGTTTAAGGACCTGGCTACAACATGACTTAACCGGCCTGAAACCTGCCTGCTCCGGTATCAACCTCGAATCAACAAAACTCGTCAACCGGGACAACAACAGCCTCTCAAATAACTTGTACGTATGACATAAAAGTGAGATTGGTCGGAATTTTTGGGGCTGTCGGTCGGTTTCCCGGGTTTCGGGATAGCTATGACCTTTGATTTCCTCCAGAGACGAGGGATTGAAGCAGATTCCAGGCATATATTAAACATTTCCAGCAACCACGACACAGCAACCGGACCCAGGTGCTTCAACTGTTCAACAGAAATATTATCTACTCCGCGCTTTCCACATTTCAATAGATGTAGGGCAGATACAATATCACCTAAGTCAAATGGTCTGCTTATGTGGTTCTGGGAATTCAAGGATCCGTTGCGTTTGGGAACCTTTGGAAGACGACCCAGTGATTTTCCACCCCACCAACTAAGTCATCATGAGGCTGGAACTAGCAGAAAATTGTAGCAGAAACAATGCGATGACCAGGGACGAAAAAAAACTTGGTGCCGAAAAGGCTGTTTTCATTTATAACCTTTGACTGCAACGTGCAAATATTTCAAATATTTTTGAACATATTCAATTAAAAACAGGGACTACATCCTTTTCCATTCCTGGCCATCGCGTTTTTTCTGCTAGAATTTCTGCTCATCAACTAAGTCATTTACTATGGTTATACTTGTCCACAGTATGAAAAAGCATCTTACCTGATGTGGCGAGAAGGGAGGTCGAGAGTTAGGTGCACCAGGCGGTCCCGGTGGCGGTGGATACCGCTGCGGATACGACCCTGGGGGTCCATAAGCACCAGGCGGCTGTTGTGGGCCACCCGGACCCCCAGGCCCATACTGCGGCCCGCCGTAACCCCGTGGAGGCTGAAAAATAAATGCAAATAAAATAACAGCGCTTCATTACTCAAAGGGTGGGTACGTGAATGAATGATTTATTGGATATTTATGTTCCGTCAACTGACGCTTTAACAAACAATACAATTGTATTTTTTAATAAATAGGGTCAATGCTTTGTTTGCTTAGACATATACATTCTACCGTTGACCACATCATCTGTTGGAAAACTAAATAAGACTGACTGGTAAACATTTCATAGCAACATGAATGTTACAAAGTGTTTAAACTCAAGTAAAAGCTTGTACCGGAAAGTGCTAAATATATTTAGGTTCAACATTAGTAACATCTTGTAGCCGCAAGGATCTATAAACTCCAAATTCAATTTTAAACAGAACAAACGCTTGCTATAAATATTAATACGTATTTCTTTCATTTTAGCAAATATGCTTTTATAATGTGTCAGAGCCTTTGAGCTACCTACTTAACATTGCCCATCGATTCTAGTTAGACCCACGTTTTGATAAACAATTCAATTGTTTATTTGTTTATAAAGCTTGTAAAACACATTTTATAATGTGTTCAATAAATTGACGTCTGAAATAATTCGCTGCGCCAACAAAGTCCCCGCATCAGTTTTCAGTTCTCATTTTGTTCTATGATGGAAATTCAATTACTCGTTTGAACCCGCTACATGTTGAGGACGGCGAGCGAAAGGGACCGGTATTATGTTTGGAACGAACGTTTTATCGTCTTCAAACTGTAGTCTTTACGTGGAAGGTTTCCGACCGTAGTTTGACTAGGAGATATGGTAGCTGTATTCGCCAATTAGAGATACATTTTTACGAACATTGGGGTGTTTTATAGCGAATTCAATGATTTATGGGGGCGTTGTTACGGGGTGCGGTGCGCACAAGGGGCGAGGGGCGGAGGGTTGCGCAGGGTACGGGCGCCGCGGGCGGCAGCGCGCCATTGGACGACCCAGCATCGATCGCACTACGAGCTCGAAGCGGCCCGCCCGCGCCAGCCAGCCTCCACCTACGTTAATAAGTAATCATCCGACCCCGCGATACCTCAGCGAGTTTTCCGGACAGAGCTGGAGCCGCCGAGACGGGCCTCGTATCTCCAGTCGGCTGGAACAAAGAGCCACCGCATAGGGCGACATCCGTATTGATTTATGCAGTAATTGACCCGCGGGTAGGTGCGCAACTCGCGCAACGCCTCCACCCGCCACGCACCTATTTGTTTTTGTATACATGACACATTAATAGAAATTACGACCTGAATGCATTCTATTTTTTTACCATATAAGTAGACATCAAATAATCATAACAACCACCTGTTGAATCGATACTAACAATGTCAGTTTTAACAAAATCTAAGTATAATTATATAAGGACTACAAAGATAAATGCGAACAACATGATAGTAACACCCATACCACAACAGGTGAACATCATTCCAAGCAACTTAACAAACAACGGCAAATATCAATTACATGATAATGCTAGCTTAATATACTGAATTTTTATTCATTTAAGTCGGTTCTTTAAGTTTTCTTCAAAAACTAGCAAAATAATGTCTACCGGGATTGCAAATCGCATCGTTCTTCAATGTTGCTTTCAGTCGTCTGAATGATTAAAACACCTTTTTTTTTATAAAAGGATAAAGGATTTTCCAAATCCGAAGTAGTAATAAGTTAAACTTTTTTTATTATATTGTATTTGTGTTATCCTCAGTGGTAATAAATCAAAACCTATAAACGACTAATTATAGACCTTTTGAAATAGGCGGGATGCAAATAAAGATAGATCCTCAATAGCGACAAAATACATTGGTCACTGACAATTTACATAAGGGCAGTGAACCGTAAAGTCATTAAAACCTTTGGCTGTGTAACCTCCAATGTGGTTAATGGGGAATCGGGCGTATAATTAAATCCCCGTTTGGCTACCTTATTAGCTATTCCGGATTAGTTATTGATGTTATGTTTAATAAAGAATATAGTGAACTTACAATCTCCAAAATAAGTACCTACCGGTATAAAGGACCCAACATACATATTTTGGAAGCCAAGGCAATCTCACCAGCACATGTTGCATTCTGCTTGAAAGAAACTACCTAAGGCTCTGGCAAACTTCATAATTCATTAAACAAGCTTATCATAAGAAAGATTTACATCGATGTCGGCATTTCTGAAGAGACTAGACTAGAAAGTACTCGTTGGAACTAAGAACTGAAGCTGTGTTCGTGAAAATATTTGCTTATATGTGTCGTTACATCATCTGTAACATTGATATGGACATAAATAGTTGTTCTGTATTCTTTCACTTCAAACGTTGGTTTCTAAACAATGTGTGACATTAAATTATTTTCTTCGTCGTGATTCAATATTTTACAAAGCATATAATATAGTTTTCAAAGCCAAAACCATCTTGGCAACATAAATACCTATTTGTGGTAAATGCAAAAAAAATACTAACAGGTTTTACAGGTAGAGCTAAAGAGTCAAAAAATGGTTTAATAGACATTCCTAATGATTGATTATATTTAATATATCATAACATAATCCAATTTTATACGAAATCGAAGAAGTGGAAATAGGAAGTGATACAAAATGGTACTACTGATACAACTATAACTTCCACTACTGGTGATTTTATTTGTGAAAGATCTGTCTTGAAAACTTTTGAAAGTACCTAAATGTGGAAAAGTCTTACTTGTGCATTTTGTAGAGAACTGTGGGTATATATCTACTCTAGTTGATTATAATTTGCATTAACCACGACAGCGCAAGCACGCCGGAGCCAGGAATGTGACCGGATTCCAAGGAGTCACCTCGGCGCGGCGCCGCACTGCGGCCGCGCCTACTACATATATTGCAGTGTCATTAACACTCAACAGTGCAACATCAACATCAATTAGTGGTGAGAATGGTATCATATTATCATCAAAGAGAGACCAATAGTCTGAAATAAATAGTAGAATCTAATATATAAAGGTTCGTGTCATATGTTAGTTACCATTCCCTCCAAGAAGGCTCGACCGATTCTCATGAAATTTTATATATGTGTCGCAATTCTTTTAGTTTTTTAACTGTGAAAAGTTATTATATTCTTGGTAAATTTACTGATTCATTGCGATGATGGCATGTTACAATTGCACAGGATGGCATTTTGGAAAAAAACGGTAATTTCTTCTAATATTCGTGCGTCTTCTTGTCTCACCGATCGTAAGCTGGCAGCCAGTGTATGCTCGTTGAGCTTACATTTGTTGCACTTTAAACGAGGCTTGTCCCATCTCCTGTATTGGGAAATCTGTGGGCTGTGAATTGCTAGTATCTATGTTTCGTATCCCAAAGTGATAAGTTTTCCATACAAAACTTTATTTTAACATTTTGTTTAACATTTATGTGGCATTAAAAATACAAACAACCCGTTTTTATGATGGGCTTGCCCTTGAGCACAGACTATCTTGATGGAACAGACGTGATCTTTGATGGAGCGAGCATGCCCAGAAAGCTCATTCGCTATTATTTACCTTCAATCTTAGTTTCATGGGCAAGTGCAAAAAAATATGTTATACCTGCAACAAGTTCCAAGACTTGATCTCCCAAAAAGTTTATTATAACTCGGAATTAATTTGGCTACTTAAAATATGAAAAGACAAAAATGAACGATTTTTGAGGAACTAGAAGTAGTAACCTTTTTTTTCTTTTACTTACCCTGAACATTTCAAAGACAACTTTGTATGCTTCAGTAAAACAACAGTTCACAACCATTGAAGGAATTTCAATTAAAATACACGAGTCCCTGAGATTGCAGACAAAATTCGTGCAGCTGCCCGGCTATGCTAAGTGTCGCAAACAAAATACTTAGGAGTTATCGGTAGATCAGCGATTGTCATGGTACCACACCTTGAGCATGTCATTAGTAGGACAGAAAATTGATCTGGATATTTAAGATTTCCGACATGTTATACCCGACAGCTGTGGTCAGACCGGTAGCTCCTAGATGTATTCTAAAAAAATATATGTCTCTCTTGCCAGCTCTTAAAACATATTGTATTCCGGTTTGGGTGGCGCTGCTAAGACCCAATTCTTCCAACATGAGCTCAAAGAGCTCTTATTAAAGTAATGTATTTAAAAAAGACGTTTCGCACCCGAAGAACTATCCTCACAAGTGGATCTTATCAGTGAGGAAACTATATATACTAATGACTGCACTAAAAATCCACAAAAAACAGATTTACGACCAGCAATCCTAGAAAAGCGTCGGAAAGATATCGTCTGTAAGTGCATAAGTACTAAAACTAGCTTTGCTGGTAGACAATTAGCTCTCGTTCTCCATTTCTTTTAATAAGGTCAACAGAGGAGTGTATATTTATGACAAGACATTCTATGAGTGTAAAAAACTTGTTGTGAGTTGGCTGCAACGCAAGACATATGAAGAGACAGAACAACTCTACTACACATATAACACACACGTGCGCGCACACACACACACACACACGTGCACACACACACATACACGTGCGCACACACACACACACACACACACAAACTAACATTTCTTTGTTTGTTTTATATACTTAATTGTAACTGTTATTGTAAGTTTAATTCTTTAAGCTACGGAAGAGCGGAGTCTCCAAACACAGGCACCATTTGCTTAAATGGGGGCTCCAATCTACATTGTCATTAGATATAAGTTTTTACTGAAATAAATTATTATTATTATTTATTA
>PQWD01012093.1:0-33299 GCA_019425675.1 Leucinodes orbonalis
GACTTCTAAATGGGTTCAAGGTTGCATAATATGCTGTAGACTGTCAAGATTTGAAATGAGGATATTCTAAGGAAAAGTGAAGTGATTAGCAAGTTGAAGTAGTTGTGAGCTTGTCGCGTTCCCATATCCATATCGGAGCAGACGAGTTTTGGTAGAAAGGAAAGGATACGATGGGTTGGGATGTCTGGCGGAGAAATGGGGGCGAGTTATGTTTAGCAGGAGCTTGCATTAGGTAAAAGTATAAGAGAGAGTACCCACGCGGACAACTAGTTGAGGAGACGTAAAAAAAACAGAGTCGTCTAGGCAGGTACCATCGCAGTGCCAAATATCGTTCCGCGAAATAGAAGTGTTTTGCACTTGTGTGTTTCGTTATGAGGACACTGAAGCTAGTAAAATTACAGGGTAGAAGAGACCTAACATCTGTTGTCTCGAGTGTCGGTCGCAGTGCGGCTTTGATTGAGAATAATAACTGTTTATCAAAAGTTGTCAGTTTATCCGACGCTCCTACGATGAAGAAAAAACATCGTGAGGAAACCTGTGAACGCTTGCGAAGAAATTCAAAGATTGTCAGTTTACATTCAGTTTTTGAACAGCCTGTATAGAAACTGGACTTATGAATGTCCTCTTAACCCAAATGGCTGAATAAAAATATGCTGACTTATTTTAGATGCAGACGTTGTGGATCAATAGTGGGTATTAATAAGCTGGGAGTGAGCCTATTTCTGGTTATCCCCTCGCAGTGTAGCGTGATAACCCGCTTACGTGGGCATCTTTTTATGTGGGCAGGTTATGTTTTTATATACAATATTATATTATAGTAAATAATGAAACAGCAGTGTTATCTAGATTATAATAAACCGTACTTGTGTGGGCAGACGGAAATAAACTAATACTATTGTAAATATCTTAATTTTTTGTATAGTACGATTGTTATACATACGTAGTACAGCTTAGGGTAGGTCGTAGGTAGGGTAAGTTTTAAGCTGGTCGATGATGATGATACTGATGATTAATGAGCATCTATGATGCCACTTTTATTGGTGTAATATAGGCGCACCAACTAAGATAGGTAAGTTATTACCTTTTACCACATGATATTCTGTGCGATTTGACATACCTTATAGTACTTAAGCAAATATTTTACCTTATACAAATAAATATTCTAAGACATTCTTACACCTCCACCCAGGAGGACTGTATTATGGGTACATTTTTTGTCCTCCATGTGGATCGAATTCGGGACCCTTGGTGTAGTAGAACATTTCTTAACCTTATCCTATATCTTATACCTATTTTAGAAGATATACTGTATAGAAAGTTAATTTCCCTTTTTGAATTGATTAACAAGGAGTAAATTTATTGTACAAATAAACTCCACCACTTTCAAACACTTAAATCTGGATAACAAGTCATTTATCTTCGGGCTCTCGTCTGATGGCAGAGTAAACATTAGAACAGATCTGATCTAACGAAGCTGCTCCATGAAGCATTATTGACGTGACTATCCGCACTCATTAACGGCTAATTCCTTCAATCATTGATGAATAATTTAGCGATTGGCAGGGCACAAAAACCAAAGAACCAATGGTCGTTGGGGGCGATGAGTTTTCGTATGGGAGATTACGCATCAGCAAGCGCAGCCAATGACGGTAACTAGCATGATAGACAGAAGACCTAATAGGGAGATCTTTGTTTGCAAATACACATCTTGTGTAAGACATGATGATCAATTCAGCTAAGATAAGATGCAATATTAAAATTGTAAGGTTTCAGGTACCTGCACCATAGGCAGTACAAAATGAAGATGATCTTGTCACGTCGAAAATATTTAAAATTTATTTTTTACATCCGTGTCAGTCATAGGAGTCTTAATACATGTGCTAGCAAATGCAATCTCTTTTTTGTTTGCACTAAAAGTATAAGCCCTTAAACAATCGATTTTCTTTTGTTTTTCCCGCGATATTTTCTTTTTCATACGACCGGTAGTTATTTAATCAAGTTATTTTAACGGAAAGAAACTCATATATAAAATGTTAGAAATATAATGAATACCACTAATACTATTTTTATAAAATTATGTTTCCTTAACATTGAAGAATTGTTCGATCTTATACCTGCTGCTGCATTCCATCATCGGACTACCCGTCATAAGATGAAATTTCATCCTCATCGTCTTGATTGTTGGCGTTCCACAACCGTTCGATTTATGCGGAACTTTCTTCCACGCACACTGCTTTTATGGAACGACCTCCCAGCAGCGGTATTCCCCGGAAAATATGACATTGGAATCTTCAAGAAAAGAGCGTATTCCTTCCTAAAAGGCAAGCAACGCAACAGTGACACTTCTGGTGTCTCCGTTGTTTATGGGCGGAGATAATCACTTTTCATCAGGTGACTCTCTAGATCGTTTGCTCCTATGACATAAAAAAAAAACATATTAGCTCGTCGCATTTTCTCGTATTTTTTCTCACATTTATTATTGTCATTTAAAAAAATTAACCCTTTCAACGCCATGAATCCATACACAATAGAAAATTTATTGTTGACGCTTTTAGGTGTCATTAGCGTTGACAAGGTAATAACTATAGTTATACTTTGTTGCTGCTATTGAACATACGAATAATAATGTTCGTAATTTTAATACTCCCAATGACAATTTTCGTAAGTGCCTTCTTCCTTTTGACTGCCCGAACCTGATGTTGTATTCATGTAATCTGTTCACTTTTATTGCTTTGGCGCTTTGTTTTAAGCCCTTGTAATGGTTTTCAATTCGATTGCTTGTGTTGACATCAATAAAGGCGTGTACAGACTGAGGTAATCTATTTACGTATCATCCCCTACCTTGTGGCATGGCTAACCCGTTTTCACGCCTTTTGAATAAAGTGTAGAACTTGAGAGCTTCGTCGATTCACTCAGCGTGATATGTACCTAAGCATTTGACTCGCTAATATAGTTTGCTGTCTCTCAAGGGCAACATATAATTATACACTAATAATATGGATACGTTCATTTTTGCATTTGGCATACTAAAGCTGATATGTTATTATGATATAAGTTGAATTATTTTTATTATCTGATTATGTTGGTGCTAAAATTTGAATCAATGAATAAAATTATAATTTCAACAATAACATCATATAAATAAATCAATATCCACAGCTCAACGTCTTTACTTATATATATTATACATACGCATTTAATCAAAGCGAGAATTGACGATGTTGACTCAATACATTTCCCCGCGGTCACTTCTCTTAAAATGAAAGTCCATAATAACAAAAGAAAAATCATAATAAAGTTAAAAATGGCTTTGTAATATCACGCAGATAATTCTAACTTTTATTACGGCCTCCTGCAGCTCCCTGTTTATGTCCTTGCCGTTTATAACCGGGACGAGATATTTTAAGGACCTTTTGCTAAGGCTAAAAATAACATTTGAATAAAGAATAGATCTCTCTTTATAAGTAGATTGTGATAGTTAACTAAGAAATACCCCCAAAGGAAATACCAGCTGTATCTTTGCAATAATAATAATATATCTTAATTTGTTCTCTCACGCAGTTGAATTGTACAAGATTAAACTTAATCTATTACAAAAATTTGAACTATGTGAGAGACTGGTATCTGCACTAGGAGACCTGTATGACAGATTACCTGCCTCTCCTACACCGGACCAGTGATAATTAATGAATAAGCTTACCATTATAAGTGTGAATTTAAGTGTGTGCGTGTGTCAATGAATCAGGTTACACGGTAACAAAACTATTAAAATTCTAATCGATATTCTAATAACATGAGCTATTAGCTGAATAACAAATAGATGTTATGCTAAAATGCAAGCATAAATACTAGTTGTATTATGTATTATAACTTTTATGCCAAGATATTTATTTTCTTATCGAGTACGTAATGAGTTTGATGAACAATAAGGTCAACCCTAGTGTCAGAATTTCCAACCCTCCTTACGGTCTCTGACGTGTTTTAAAAATAGTTTGTGCCCGCCATATTTCCAGCCGGGGCCGCCGGCTTAGCGCACATTCCGAGGCACGGGGCATCAAATCTCTTTCCAGAAAATAATTTCAGCCTGCACACTAAGCAAACTGGAAAAAATCACACTAAGTAGGACTTGAACAAACAGGGATCTAAATCCCTCAGACTACTAGGTTATGAAGGCATTTACTATGTAAGTTTACTATAAGTCTATAAAGTTATTAATAATGCTATGATCGTACGTACTTCGGGATCGCTTCCATAAGAACGCATGTCACGGTGAAGAGAAATATCGTGAGGAAACCAGCGTACGCCTGCTGAGAGAATCAAAGGTTGTACGTGAAGTCGACCAATCAGCACTGGGCCCGCGTGACGACTAAGGCCTATTCACCTTTACGGAATTCGTGCCCCTCGGTGGAGACATTATAATGAACTGATGAAGAACGCACGTGCTTTTGCTTTATAGGCATTGTTGATGTTACCTCGCATAAACAGGCAATGGTATTTACCAATCCAGCAGTGGAGGAACGCGCGTCAATTCGATTGTCATGACGCGTACGCCATTTGTGACGCAATGTATTCGCAGCGTGGTCCCGCCGCGTGATACACCCTGCGTGATATTCCATTTCACTTAATATCGCGTACTTCGGACGTTATTTTCGATGTACGCGCAATGTGATGTCACTTATTTATCTGTAAGTAATAGATTCCCGCTTGATTGTCAATTAATTTTGCATCTTTCAAACACGAATAACGCAAAAATGAAATACCATCTTATACTAGATACTTCAACGACTATATTATTTGAAATGGAATACTTTACCAGATATTTCAATATTACATACTTGACTTACTTATTTAGTTATACTTATTTTGTTAAAGATGTGAGATAAGTAAGTATATGCCGAATTTATGAAATAACGTTATAATAAAAGTAGGAAATACGATTGGAATTCTGACGAAAATATATTTTTGTACATGAACTTTTAATGATCTTGTTGTTTATTACAAGATTTTAACATAAATTACAATGAAATCACAAATTTAATTGGATAATGTCAACTGATCGCTCAATTTGTTATTTCGTCGAAAACAACGCATTACCATCTCAGGCTTTATCAACTGAGATAACAAATAACATCGATTAACTTGAATCGGTACTCTAAGCGAGTTTAAATCGGTTTAATACCAATTATCGATCAGTTATTACGATAAAAGGCGGTTCAGTGAACAATGGTAGGCACGTAATACCTAGTCGAAGTTCATTTGCAGTAGATCCATATAAGCCGCTTTGAGCTGAGATTAGTTCGGTCAAAGAGCTAGAGGTGTGTTGAATTAACTGCTAACACTCCTATCTATACGTGGTGCATGTATTTCTTATTAGAAACACACATTCCGATTTCTTTTTTGATTGATTACTAAGTACTAATGAGTAATGATTAATGCAAGACCTGGCGTTCCTCATTAAACTTAATCATTCGTTTCAATGCGTGCAAACACGTCACCATAAGAGCGTCGGATAAACGTACTTGTGACCACCATGACCACCACGTACGTGTAAACTACGTACGTCGTGGGATTTGAACCTGCACTCTTCAGGTCAGAAGGCAACCGTCGCCACCAATGATTCACCTCTTACGACAACGAAGGTAGCTTAACCCTACCGTAATACCTTAATAATAACCGGGACCAGCTGTTTAATGTACCTGCAGAAGAATCTAACATAGTATTTTACCATAAGCACATACTTTTTCACTTATAGTTGCTTGTTGCAGTTAACACCACTCGATACATCAACAAGCCTTTATCAATGATGTAAAAAATATGGTTTCGTGATATGCTCACAAAACAATCGAAAAAGTGTTCCGAATGCAGCGACAGCACACATACACATATTTCGAATTTTGAACACATTTACCTCCATTTCCATTTACGCTCCATACTCTGTAAGACTATGGAGCGTGCACTTAACAATAAACTCCTGGCTTACCTGGAAGGTAACGATCTTTCAGTGACCGTCAATACGGATTTCGCCGAGGCCCGTCAACTGGGGACCTTCTTGTGTATGTCACACACTTATGGAGTGAGGCCATCGAGAGCCACGGTGAAGCTCTTGCCGTGTCACTCGATATCTCTAAGGCATTTGACAGGGTTTGGCACGCTAGCCTTACTAGCAAGCTTCCTTCATTTGGTATTCCTGATGGCCTTTGCACCTGGATATCAGATTTCCTGAGTAACCGATCAATACGAGTAGTCATTGATGGCTACTGTTCTGACCTCCATGCTATCAACGCCGGTGTTCCTCAGGGATCAGTCCTGTCCTCAACTCTATTTTTTGCTACACATAAATGATTTGCTTATGCCCGGTATCATTGGGTATGCAGACGACAGCACAGTTACGGATAGGTATTTATCGAATGCAAGGGCCAGCAAGGAAGAAATCCAGTCTTGTCGAGAGGCCATGGTAAGCCGTGTGGACGCGTCCCTTCAAGCAGTCTCCTCTTGGGGTGATGCTAATCTGGTGACGTTCAACGCTACAAAACAACAGGCGTGTCTTTTTCCACCAAACGGAGCAAATTCGAACTTGCTCCGACTTTCCGAAGTGTACCTGTTGCAATAACCGATAGCCTTGAGCTTCTTGGTGTTCATCTCTCAGCCAATCCAAATTCGGCCAATATATCGAGTCCAAAGCAAAGACTGCAGCTAAAAAATTGGGATCCTTTCCAAGGTCAGGCGGTATTTCACCCCAGGACAGCTTCTGTCATTATATCAAGCCCAAGTCCGGTCTTGTATGGAATACTGCTGCCACCTATGGGATGGATCAGCCAAATACCAACTGGCTGCTTTGGACTCGATTGAGAGGCGTGCTGAGCGGCTCATTGGCGACCCTACGCTGACTGACGCTAAGCTGCAAAACCTCGAGCATCGTCGTAGAGTTGCACGGCTGTCGGTTTTTTACAGGCTATATTTCGGTGAGTGGGCGATGGAATTACACGCATTAATTCCACCAGCCCCTTTTCACCATCGGGATACAAGACGGAGGCAAGCGTTCCATCCTTACGTGGTAGACATTCCACACATCCGCACAGCCCGCTATGGTGCTTCATTCTTAATGCGCACCGCAAAGCAATGCCTCCGTATGTGTTCCCCGATCATAACAACCTGGCCGTCTTCAAGGCAAGAGTGAATAGGTTGTTTCTAGGCAGGCATGATCCATCCTCGGCCGCATCATCACCTACCATCAGGTGAGATGGCGGTCAAATGTCTGCCTATAGAGGATAAAAAAAAACCTAAACAAAAGAGTACAAACTGTACTCTCTTCGGCGGTTCGTTTTTGAGGCACGGATGGCGTATCTACCTTTATATATACAGAATATCATTGGGCTTTATACTACCTTTTTTGATAAATGGCGAACGTATCTTCGCTCTCAGCCCAAACTTCATAAATTTCCCGAATGTTGATTAATTATCTTCCGTCTTAGGTGCAGGGCGGTGAAAAAAGGCGCGCGGGAAGGAGATGGTTGCGCCGGGCAGCTGATAGCATGCGGGCGGCGGTGCGCCGGCCCGCCCCGACCTAGCCGATCGCATCACGAGAGCCACATTCACGGGTAAGTTATCATCAATGAAGATTTTTTATAAATAATAATTTATTTATATTTCAAGAAAAGATACAATTAAATATTTATTATTGGAGAAAATGGCTTGCTGGCCTGAACTAGGTTCCTATATCTTATGTTACAGAGTGTACAGGACTGTCAGGACGCTTACCTGATGGTAAGTGATACGCCTAGCCATGACAATGCAAATGAAGGAGACCAACAACTGATAGACAGTTTTATATTCTCCATTAATGCGCCCGTCACCCTAGACAACAGATGTTAGGTCTCTTATACCTAGTGTTGTCAGGTGTCCCGATTTGCGCGGGACATCCCGATTTTCAGGGTTCTGAAAATGAGGCCCAATCGCTAAATATCCCGATAAATTAAAGAAGATAAAAAGGTTTTTCATTAAAACAATCGCTAAATATCCCGATAAATTAAAGAAGATAAAAAGGTTTTTCATTAAAACAATATATTTACGCTACGTAACTTCATCACTGTCAAATTCAAAATGGCACCTCATCAGCGTCACATCACATTTTTTATTATTACCCGATCTGCAACCATACTCGTACATCTCGGCCTCGTGTACTTTAAAACAAATTGGACTGGCAACACTACTTATACCCGATAATTTCACTACATATAAGGCTTTTAGGCGTCGTATGGTTGATCTTAACACATTAAATAGAAAGAAGAAAGAATGAAAGAAAAATAATTTGACCACAAACAAACAAAAACACTCATTGACAGAATAAACGATACCATAAAATAAGAAAAATAAAAAGGTACACTGATTAAAACAAATTAGAAATATTAAAATAAAATCTGGCCAAATCGACATTTGAGGTGGAACCTCCAGCAAGTGATTTCGTCTCAATTCCCTGTAGGTTCGCTCAGTCCTTATTCGTGTCACCGGCGTGAGCTGGGTCGCTTTTCGCCCCAAACCTACACTAGGTTACCAAGTCCTCCCCGCAACCCTCTAAGTTGACGTTCGAGTCCCGCTCTTGGATGCTCTTAGGTAGCGTTCAAGTAATACATATCGCAATTTGGAAGTTCTCTGGTAAAAAATTACAGTGTCGTTCGATGACGAGAGGGGATATGCATCTAACTTTTGTATTGTAATCTTTCTTCGCGAGGATTTTTAAATCTTTAATTTAAACCGGTGAAAGGGCAGTTTGGCACGATTGTCACTTAAGTCAAATTTTGTGGTGTTTTATGCTGATATTCTAGACTGGCTATGCAATTGAAAGTCATCGGGTTGGCTCCCGCTAATGGTAATATAATATACTAATTTGTCTACAAAGTAATCATATCATATGAATATCTTAGTATCTAAAAATCGCTGTGTACCTTGTAGCCTAATGTCATTCTTATAATAGGTCTTAACTTTTAACTGCCTGGATGCCAGACACATAAGATAATCAATTGTGTCTGCTGGATATATGTCAGCGGCGGTTAAAGGCTTAAAAGGTTTCCTTCCTTTTGTTAGGCAGCCGATGGTCGTGTGGTCATGTTCATGGTCTGTTTATATAAGTAAAATATTACACAGATATGTAATTGTTTTAAGTTTTTATATACGCTTGAAACTACTTCTGAAATTCGTCGTTAGAAAGCCGTATAACATTACTTTTTTTATTTACAAGTTATAGACCAGTATAATTATATGTTCATAATTTTTTCAGAATAAAATTCAACTAAAATAGCTGGAAACCGATCCATGTAATTATTCCTATATTTATAGCAAACAGTTCATAACTAGACACGACCACTTAATGTTAGGTACTTTGATATCAAATTAACATGACAATGACAAGCGAAACATCATCGAGTAGCCGAGAGAGGGGCTACGGTTGAGTGATGGCTGGCCTGAGCTGCCTGATATTACTCGACATAACACATATGCCACGGCTAGTTCAATTGTGTTGCGAATTATCTGTTGACAGAAAGCATATGGTATCTACACAATACCTCTATATGTATATCATGGCAGTGTATCTACTATTAATGGACTGGCTTGGGGTTAAACTTCAGACGTTGAGTGATAGGACTACTTGATCGTACTGGACACTTGATTTATTTGTGTCTGTAGTATGTTTAGAAACCAATTAATAGCTGCAAACAAATAGTGTTGTTTGTACAGTTTAAACACAATTTGAGTACCTCTTCTATATAACTTGCACAACGGTTTGTTAGAATAAACAGTTTTAATAGTTTTATTGAATAAGTTGTCATCTATAAAGTTTGAAGTACGGTATATTATTCAATGCTTTGCAATTTGCAATTTTGTATACGCGATAATATTAAAATCATACTATTGTTATGAAGTTAATTTATAGCGTGACAAAGTAATATAAGTTCTTTTTTACAATTTAAATAGTAGGAAGCGGCACAATCAATAAATATCCATTGAAATTCCCACAGCGCCATCTAGCCCCAAGTAAAGCGTGGAGGCCTGTAGTATGGATACCAAACAATGGATAAACATACTTATATATTTTTTTGCAAATATATACATATTATACATAGAAAACACCCAGACCATTACAAACAGATATGTTGCATGCACACAAATTTTGTACTGCCTGGGGATGGAAATACAACTGACGAAAAGTTGCTGGTGGAGGCGCCAAGGAATGGGGAGACCTAAGTCCAACAGTAGACTGAGATAGGTTGAAGAGATGTAGTAGGTATTATAGATGCCCGAGTTCCACGATACAATTTTAAGAAACTTTGAGTTTATTACACCATATTTGTTATGCAAGGGCCTTTCTGATGATTTTTAACATTGATGAACTTCGAACCATTACTAGTCGCTCTAGTTGGAGGGTCTACATTGTTCCCTGTTCGGAGAAATGTACAACGACCTGGCAAGGTTGGCTTGGTTGAGAACCTAAATATATATTGTAGGACTCCTTACAATTCATTGGTAGGATTCTACAGTATGATAACAGTGTCGTGGCATTGCACTGTATATTAAAGGCGCCAGTTAGTCTCGCTTCAGACAATAATATGTACTTGTATCATCATCATCAGCTCATTATCCGTCCCCACCGAAGGGCACGAGCCTACTCGTACAGGGTGTATTGGTTTTAGTCATCCACGCGGGCACAGTGCAGAATGGCCGACTTCACGCACAACCTTTGAATTTCTTCGTAGGCGTGCTCAGGTTCCCTCACGATGTTTTCCTTCACCGTAAGACCGTCTGATTAACGTACATATAATTTCGTAAATACATTGGCACGTGGCGGGATTTTAACCTGCACTCTCCAGATCGAAAGGCAATAGTCCACACCAATGAGTCACCGACGCCAATGTACTTGTAAGTTCAAAACGCTTATAGTAATAACAGTTTGCGCCCCGCAGGGAGGATTAGACGCGAAGTAAGTGTGTTACACTAGTTTGCATATTATTTATATACTGTGCAAACACAAGCAAAGCTCTTACGTGGATATTCATAATAAATACACTTGCATTAGGTCGTGTATGTTTTGTAAGTAAATGAATATCCGCCGACATTCACACAGCGTAATCTATTCTCAATTTATGCAAGAAGTTTGTACTATGGTGTAGGTACTAAATAACTGAAAAGCACTTTTTTTTAATACATACATATTATCATATAACAGACATTCCAGCACACAAATGTTTGTACTGTTTGGGGATCAAACCCTGAACCCTGGTGTGTGAGCAACTTTGACCTGATTGCATTGTCAGTCATTAGGTACCAGAGTAATAATAATCATCTTTATTTCTCTCACAAACAATAGTACATAACACAGTTTCAGGATACATACAAAAAATAACTCTAGTAGCGGTAAAATAAATTAAGGTACCACTTATGTCTTTGAATATTATCAAAGTGATGGACTTAAAAAGTACCTGACACTTTTACGGTAGGAAAACGTTGTGAGGAAACCTGCGCATGCTTATGAAGAGATTCAAAGGTTGTGTGTGAAATCGGCCAATCCGGACTGGGCCCGCGTGGACGACTAAGGCCTATACACCCTATATAGGCTCGTGCTCTTCGCTCGGGAAAGTATAATGAGCTGTGATTAAAAATAACTTATAGTAATTATTCTCAATTACATACAATGCCTCAAGCTCGTCTTCTGAGACTTCAGATATTAGGTCACCTATATACAGTTATGTTACTAGCTTCAGTGGCTTCTTCGCGAAAACATAATAATAGATTTTTTATACTAGTTCACGGCTCGACATTAAGATGTTATATTTAGAAAATTAGATACTGAGTCGCCTAGGTAGGTACCACTGCAGTGCCAGATATCGTCCTGTCAGATATCGTGCTTTTCATTTTTGTGTTTCAGGATGAGGGCACTGTAGCTAGTGAAATTACTAGGTATAAGAGACCTAACATCTGTTGTCTCGGGTGATAGGCGCAGTACAGCATTAATGGAGGATAATAACTGTTTATCAGTTTTTGATCTCTTTCAATGCCGCTCTGTTATGGTCAGGCGTATCACTTATGGAGGTGAGCGTCCTGTTCACTTTTTAACATCAAAAAAACTATTCTGTTGGGTAAGGCCTGTGCCTTTCAGTGTGATGTTGTAGGCTGATGATAAATTATAGTGTTATAAAGGTAAGGTAAAGTAAGTTTAGTACGAGATGCGATGAATAAAATTAGTAATGCTGTAGGTAATTCCAGAGATTTGGAGATTACCACTTAGTTCAAATAAAACATAAATGTCGTAGTCAAACCCGAACATTGTTTAACAGACTTATTATTAAATCACTTTAGTTACTGTTGATGATGTATTTATATAGGCCAGAATATTTGAATTCACCAACTAAGTTACAAGGGTCGCCGATATCGAATTATTCACAAAACTTCGGTGCTGTTCAAATTATATCTGCGTTATGAAGGGCTTTATCAAGACCTGTACAATCAGTTATATTCGTACCTAAAACTCGACATCGTTTCAAAAAACTTTAGACCTTCGATCCCGCAAAAGTGTACAAAATTAATTTGATCACAGTCTGGAAACGGAGCATTTTCAGAAGAGATATGAACGAAATTTTTGCAATAAGAAGGACAAAATCTGTATCTTGATATTCATTTTGCGAACGGAAATTGGAACGTTCGTTTTATCGCCCCAATTTAGGTCTTCATTGTTGGATTTTTAACAGAGGTTTCCGTATTTCAAATTGTGTCAATTAATCATTCAGAAAGGACGCAGTGTTTCTTGTATATTTTAGTTATCCACTAGTACCGCCATTACGGAACTACTTCTGAGTTAAGGCCTTCCTAATACTTTTCATTATCTTCCATGTAATAATGGTGGACGAGAGATGTATTGCAGTAATTTTTATTATTTTTATATTTAAAACTTTGAGACCAATCGCGTTGGTTACACAATAAATATGACATTAAAAAATAAAAAAATGAAAGAAAAACAAGCATCTACACGTTAGTTTATTATTTATCTAAGATCAACACATACCTTCCTGACTCGCTTTCCAATTCGTTACCCGTTACGTGAACTCGCGCGTTGATAACAGTAAGTTTACCAACACATGTCCTGTCGCTCGAAGTGAGCGTGACCTCAACAAAACCCATGGGAAATTTTGGTCGTCGAGTTGAACAGTTGTGCTCCAGGGAGATGTGTATTATGTGAACTGTTGAACACTCTCCTTTGCACGTCGTTGAGTAAAAACGTAACACGTCTGCTCTGGGGAAATTCCTGTCGATAATTCTTATTCGTATGCCCGTCTCGTTAAAACTTATTTGTCGTTTGTTACAATGTAATAATGGCTCCCGCCTCGGCGATCAACAATTAGGAGCCGGCGGCTGCTCACGGAATTAATGTATGGCTACGTGTTTTGGGTATCGATGTCGATGGATTCAGATATGTTTTTCTAATGTGGAGGGATCTAAACTTTGTTTTAATGAATGGAAGAATAAGGTGGCGTGAAGTGTATGACTTACTAGTTAATGCTCGGCGAGTCTGGATAGTGCGAGAACGGAATATCTGGCGACAAAATATGAATGTACATTTGTCCAATATATCACGCATAGCATTTTCTAACAAATATTTACTCGACACATCATCAGTATAATAATATGAACAACTTACCCTAACAAGTTTGCCACAGTAATCCATCACTCGCAGTGTATATATGCCCTAGGTACTGAAGGAAAAAAAACATAAAAATATTCTGAACATGCAATGAATCTTGCTTTAGGCGTGATAATTCAGGGCGTGTTTCGGTTGAGTTTCCGCGTTAAGCCTCGGCCGATCTGTGACGCTTATTAATTTTTCTAATGAAACGGTCCACTCGCTAATTAGGCACGGACTTGGGAAACTGCTTCCCTAAAAGTTGGGAGCGCTCCCGTGACGATCAACCAGCAGCTGTGTAAAGCACAACTTGAAGAGAGAACCATAATACAAAAAGTTAGTACCCGACTCTAGGGAGCCGGTAAAAATTTTGTTGAATAACATTTAATTTGGCAAAGTCCCCGTTTATTAACAATACGTTTTGTGATTTCACCGGACCGACTTTGGAGTTTTCTGGATTTCGTCTCAATTTTACTTGAGTAGGTAAAAATATACCTTAAGCATAAGGAAGTCCAGCGACCACTATACAAAATGAAGGTGCAACCGTAAGAAAAGTGACAACAATTAAATAATAGAGTAAATTAATACCACGACACAGGTATGTACTACACACTTGTGTAGTGTTCTATCCTGCATCATTGTAATCTACTAGATTTCAATAAAGATAGGATGGATTCAAAATTGATTTGTATTTAGGTTATCTAAGTGTCATCAATTTAAAATTTAATGATTTTATTAAATACTCATGAACGGGTAAGCTAAAGACCAGAATCTACATTTTTTTTTCAAACATGGTTTGTTAACTAACTTTAATCAATATAAATCAATGTAAAAAGAGCGTCGGTGGCTCAATGGTGTGGACTGTCGCCCTGCTACCGGGAGGGCTGAGGTTCAAATCCTGCCACGTACCAATGTGTTTTCGAATTTTCGAAAAATATGTACGGTGAAAACATCGTGAGGTAACCTGCGCATGCCTGCGAAGAGATTCAAAGGTTGTGCGTGAAGTCGTCCAACCCGCACTGGGCCCGCGTGGACGACTAAGGCCTAACACCCTACACGGGTAGGCTCGTGCCCCTCGGTGGGGACATTTATTGAGCTGATGATGATAAATCAATATAAATCCAGGTTTCCGTTACAAAACTTTTGTAACTTTTTGCCAATAAGCTTAATTATCATATAAGTTTACTTACATAAATACCTGTATTAATTAGATGTCTGCCAACCAAGATTTTCCATGGATAAATATTAAACTAAAAATACTCAAAGAAAATGAGTGGTTTGTTGGCAGTTTACTTAAAATTGTTATTTATTTTTTATATTAATTTATGATTATCATATAAAAAATTGTAACAATATTGATATATATCAAATCCCGTACAAAAAAACCATTAAGGTTTGTAGTGAGGGGATTTTCAAATGAAAATTAAACTAAAATAACATTAGTTTAAATTGATACTAGGTTAACTATCAAATTTAAGGGGAAAAAAATGTATAAAATCATTGTTATAGAGTGGCTGGAGTTGTTTGTACATTTTCGGATTTCGTCCTTGAGACCCCAAGCGTGAGAAACGGGTAAGTAAGAGTCAATGTCGACGGACATGTTATTATAATGTAATGTAATGCCAACATAATGCTGTATAAACAATACTCCTGTTGAACAAACATGAAACGTTCTGGAAAATGGTCATACTTTGTATCATCGACAACCCATTGCGAGAGGTATCGGAGTTTGATCAGTATGATGAATATGATAATACTATGGTTTTACAGAAAATTGATAAGTAACAACGCTACCAATGTCTTCCGCTTAGTGAGTATGATTACCGAAGGCAAACAATTATCCTACTACACCAATTTCCTTTTGCTTCGTCTTATAAAGGTTCAAAGATTGTATTATCCAAGGGTATCACTTCATAAAACCATATCGTAGTGAAAAATCGTAGATTAAGCCAATCGTTACCGACTAGACTAAAAAATGAAGCGGTGCATTCTTCGGTACCACTACACCAGTGGTTTCAGGCAATAGCTGACATTTTCTGACGGGATTGTCTGCTTCATTGCTGCCATTTTTTTCTTAATATTAAATAACTTTAACTTAACAATAGGCACGTAACATTTAAATTTATTTACAATAATGTTAGCGAACAGCATTTAAGGTGTTGCGATAGAGGGCTCTGTCGGACGGCACCTTTGTTTTCTAGCTAAATTTTAATGTCTCGCCCGACCACGCGGATATAATTAAAGCTGTGTTGTTCCAGTGTTTGTAAAGGACTTGAGATAATGCAAAAGTAAATATTTTTAACCCTTCCAGTCTTTGCACACAGCATGTTAAACGTTTAACTTGGGCAAGTTGTTTATGTATATAAGGGTTCGTTGCGGCATATATTAGGTAGGTAGAAACCACCGCAGTGCCAGATATCGTCCCGTAAATAAGGAAGGGTTTTGCACGTCCATATTTCGGGATGAGGGCACTGTATCTAGTAAAGTTACCGGGTATGAATGACCTAACCTCTGTCGTCGAGAGTGACAGGCTTTGGTCAGTGTTGACGGAAATAATGACTACCCGTGATCATTGATTTCCTTCAACACTGTATCTGTAGGTCGAGCGTTCTTTTACCACTAGGTGAGCGTAGGTACAGACCGTCCCGTAAATACATACACATTATACATAGACACATAAATAGTATAAAATTAGCAATCAAAAAATAATACTAGTAAACTCGTTTAACAATTTCACCGTTGTTGTAACCGACCTGGCAAATAGTGCACAAAGTGACTTTCACTATATTTGTGTTCAGTTCCCCACGGATTCAAATAAACAACGTCCCGACTAAGCAGCAATCTATATTCCACGTTAAGACCACAGGGGCACTTAGCAATCAATAAATAAGTTACGAATATTTTTTCCAAGTATTCCTATACAACAGCATATAAGTTCTAGACTTTATATGCTTCTGTGATTGTTTATAAATTTTTGTTACTGAATCAATTTTCAAGCTAACTTGAAGCTTACAACCGGCTTAAATTAGCTTAGGGCTAAAATTATGTGTATATATCAACGTTGGTATTAGGTATAAATGTTTGAAATAGTGTAGCAACTCTAGAATGCGCTGCATAGCATAGATTATAGTCGTTTATAATAAATTGGTATAGGATGATTAGTATAAAAGGTATAAGAGCCTTGTCTGCCTTTATATTCAACTTATTTATTTATAACTTATTATAATAAATCATTTATTTTATTGCACTTCGTCAAATTCTGTTTTTTCATCCTCTATAGGCAGACATTTGACCGCCATTTCACCTGATGGTAAGTGATGATGCAGCCGAGGATGGATCATGCCTGCCTAGAGACAGCCTATTCACTCATGCCTTGAAGACGGCAAGGTTGTAATGAATCTGTCATAAAGAATCAATATTATAGCTTAAACGCTAACTAACAAAAATATAACAAACGAGTAATATCTTAGTCTTACAGGTATTATGATAAACCTTAAAGAGAAACAATACCTGTAAAAATGATCTTGTAATGAAAAGTATTTTGTGTCATTGCGGAAACCATTTCTTTTGCACTGTTATATTTTTCCTCTTATGCGTTTATTCTGTGCAAAATAGGGGACAACAATGTCCAGATGTGGATTGCGAAAGGTTGAAGAGAAGCGTTTATTCAATCGTTATTCAAAATTATTAAGTTTTCATATTCATCTCTTGTTAGTCGTGATTAATAAAGAATTTTATATGAACTTAAAGCCTACCATCAAAGCTTGAACGGCTTAAATATAAATGAGGAAGCAAAAAGGGTTAGTAATATTTAAGACGTTAAAAGAGTAGATATAAAAATATAACGGCATTTTAGCACCGGATGAGATTTGGTTTTAAATTTTAAATAATGCTTTGCCTAGAATAATAAAGTAACATTTCTTTTAAATGCCTTATATTTTTTTATGATATAATCTTTTTTCTTACATATTGTTATGAGACTTAAATGTTGTTTTATGACTTACATCTATCTCATGTGAGGAGATTAACTCACGACCACCAGATCAATGATCTCTATGTAGGCAGCTATTATTGTTTTTCAAATATTGTGATACTCTAATCTAGAGGAAGCACGTATTTTGCGTAAACAAGAAATGGTTACCAAAAAACAAATAGTCCGAGAGCCGGCCGTATAAAAGTTCCGTCGATCAGACATATGAATTTATTTTTTTAATATATTCTGAGAAACCATAGAAAGGTACATATCATTGTAGTCGACTCTCGGTCGTGAATGAATTGAGCTTTTCGACCTTTGAAAACTCAATTCTACTTATCGAATACTATCTTTTCCCGTATTTTTTTTTGTTTATGTATCGTATGAGTTATAATAGTAATGTCTGGAATTACAACCGGAAGTTCATAATTTCGCATGCGGGCAGAATCAGGCATTTTCAGGGATTATGACCTTAAGTTCTACGTTTTCTCAGACAATATTAAAATAATTATTCATGTTTCTGATCCATAGGACTTTTATACGGCCGGCTCTCCGACTAAAAAGAAGAACCGCCATTTTGTTAAATTTTTCGAAGAATATAAAATGAGCAGTCCCTTGCCGGCATTTAACCCGAACACGTTTTCCTTATAAGCTTGTTGCAGAAATATTGTAAAAGTAAATGAGTTATGACTGTTTTTAATAAAAGTACTACTAGCGTACTCAACAAAACCCCTCCTAACAGGTAATCTCATGGTACATGTTAAATATGCTGAACAAGGATAAGTAGAGAAATAAATTTAGTGGTAAATCAATGTTTTTGCAACTCTGCTTTGATACGATAATTTCTGTCATGTCTTTCAATAACAACTGAGACACCCATTTAGCGTTCATACACAGTACGAATAATAATCAGGATGTTGACAGGTTCAAAAATAATTGGAAACATTATCAGCGCATTAAACGTCTCCACCGAGGGCACGAGCCTACACGTAAAGGGTGTATAGGCCTGTCGTTCACCCGGGCCCTGTGTGGATTGGCGACTTCACGCACAATCTATGAACCCTTTCGCAGGCGTGCGCAGTTTCCTCACTATATCCTTTCCCTCATATAGCTGGATAACGTACATATAATTTCTGGAAATTTGAAATCACATCGGCACTTAGTGGGTTTGAACCTGCGCCCTCCCGGTAGGAAGGCAACATTCTACACTTTGAGCCACCGACGCTCTAAAAATCAAGAAAACGCTCATTACGAATCTATAAGATCTCAAACCTTATCTATAGCATCCTCAAATTCATCCTTATTTTTTTATACCCAAAGCTGTTTAAAGAGTTATATGAAATCATAATTGATTATATAACGTCGTGATGTCAAAAGACCGAGAGTCCGAGACTCAGTAAAATTAATGAAATAAGTCTTATGACAGCTCAAAAAATTTAGTTCAGTTGATCACAAAGCAAGTATTACGTTATACAGTTGATCTATCAGTAAACATCTCTACACTCGAACTTTTAAATAAAAATTAAAAATAGGTTTTATTGCTCAAAATAAAAATCTATTACATGCATGAAGTCTCCCCAGTTAGTAATACAATACTTGTATGATCTGATGACTTGGGAAACCATGACATTACATAATATGTCGAGTATTAATACTACGTCCATGATTAATACTTAAAGAAATGTCTCCTTGACCTATAAGAAATAGGTATACCAGTTCCCAGACAACCCTTTCTCAATGAACTCTCAAATTAGAACCAACAACCTCCGGGCCGAAAGTTCAACGACAGCATTTACTATCCTATATGTTCTCGTAGATAATCTCATAACAATATTTCACTGTCTGTCTTACCCTTCAGTCTTCAACACTAAACCGTAAGCATCACGGTTTTAGGGGAAATAAGTGGTGTGTTGTAATTCTTCCAGACGATTCAGATATACGAGTAAAACATGCGTCAACAGGTGATAGGGGTCGGTAAAGCGGTTCTTGAATTTGCTACAGGTTTTTATTTATTAACAATATATAAAACAGAATAGAAAAATCGTTCATATTTATCTTCTTTTATCGTTCCGTGATAGATTCCCGTATAGAAGGCAAAAACGTTTTTTAGGTGCTTAGTTTAAGGCAGTTTGTGTAAGTGATTAGTGATATTAATTTTAAGCTTATTTTGATGGATGTATGGTATAAATTACTTAATAATTTAAATAAATGTAAGAAACACAATACATTGTTCAAACACATACCTGTGTTCATAATATTTAGTTTAATAAAAGAAAGGTTTTGCTATTAATTTGTTGAAAGCTTTTTGAATACTACTTCAAAAGTTTTCTGAAAATAAATACTAAACAGTATTAAAAATAGTAATATTGATTCATGGCAGAATCAAATCAAATCAATATCAGAATGATCTTAGTAAAATATAGATAGCTCATGACAACGTGTTTAAACATCTTATTTTTTCAGGGTAGTTCCTTTATAATAATTAACGACTTCATGTCAAAACTGTCGATACCGTTCTCATAATTTGTTATTGATCGAGACTCTCCGCAGTGCAATACCGATATAACTAATAGGTAATTTCCTGGGTGAGCCGTCTGGAATTTCAAAATGTATATCTGCGTCGGGAGCCGCGTAAAATAAAACACCAGAGCAATAAACTAAAGGATAAATTTTAGTTGAGTCGCTTAAAAATGTATACTAGAACTGGAATTCATTTAAGAAAAAAATATTATTATAAAAATATTGGTACTTAAAAAACATAAAATTCAAGCAATATCAGGAAACAAAATTTTAAAACAATTTTTTTAGAATAATAATCTCTTTTTTTAGTAACTGTGTTACGAGTTTACGGGGTTCAGTTGATACAAATTAACTGTTGTAGAGAAGACTCGGTCGTCGGATGATTGTTCCAAAAATATTACTTATATCAATCCTCCCCCTCTTGCTTTGGTCCCGGCTACCATGCCTAGGATGGTAGTCGTTTGTAATCTACAATCTGCATTGGGCCCGTATAGCGGGATATAGCCGATTCTACCATCAGCTGCCTACATAGGTATGTGCCCTGACGTGGAACGTTACAGACTGGTTCAACAGTGCTATATGCCACTCTTCGTCACCAAAAGCTTTACGAGTTTGCGTTTAATGACGTCCTTGACAGTTAAGAAAAAAGTCGTGAGATATGTATATTACTATAATTATTTGTAAACTACTTTCAGCTTTGTCCCGCCGTATTACTCGTGATATAAGATATAGTCTCTAGTGTAGATACAAACCATGTACTTGCTTGACTTCGGCGATATTTTCTCACCACACAAGTAAACAATTGTTGCGTAGGTACGTAGACGTTTACAATGTTCCATTTGATGGGTCTATTTGATAAAGTAAATGTATCCAAAACCACATTTAAAGGGAAAAATTCGGCTGGCGCAATTTTTAGAGGTCCCCCCAGGGGCGCGCGATAGACCCAGTATCGGCTAGGGGCATCATTTGAGAGTAAATGGATTGAGCCTTTGTGACGTACAATGGTACATTTTTCGTATCCCTAATAAATGCGCCGCTATCTGTAACAGTCAGCTGTCTAAAGAATCACTACGTTATTCATTTTAGTTTTCTTTGAAAATATTATTCCATCCTCGGATGTATTGTTGGGTAAATACAAGGGATGGATCGCGGAAATGGGAATACGTATGGGTAATACGCTAGTTTATTATTATTATCCCGCGACGTTTATCTTTCGTGGATGCGATGGCTTATTGTTTCGCAACCCCAATTTGTTGATAGAAATAAAGCGATATACCATCGTGCTCGCGGTTTACGGTAGGTGTTTACGCTTATGCGTAAGTGCGTTTTGATTTTTGTCACTAAATTGTATATGAATGATAAGTAATAATAACATTTTAGCTTTCGGATTCATTTTTATAAGAATTAACACGTATTCTGTTGACTGTTACCGTATATAGCCAACCCTTTACTTTTACACACTGCTACAGTTCACGAGCGCCAAAGTTTCCATATAATCTACATATCGCTATATGTCATGGCAACTGTAGGCATCCCTTATATGCGGTAACATTTCATCATTCAGCAGACGTGTAAGGTTTGATGGGTCTCAGAGGACCCGCGACTTGCCGATCGTAAACTACACATGTTTATGCCCACGCAGAGCACATTCCTACTCGTAAAATGGAAATAGACCCGCTAGATTATGCTTTTACCTACGCCTAGTGTGCTCTATTAAACTTGGACGACACAATTTAGCAGCTGTACGTAGTTTTACCCGGATCATATTTCGTACAGATATTTTGCTGGTTGTCTCTTGGTTCAGATCCAAAGGTACTATTGAATAAAATGATTTTACCGATTTATATATTTTGTGTTTTTGCACCATCATTAAAGTGTCTTGATATCTATCAGTCATGCGAAGTAAAAAGTATAGAAAGGCCAATTAATATATCCGATCTTCATCATCATCAGCTCATTAAACGTCCCCACTGAGGGGCACGATCCTACCCGTAAAGGGTGATTAGGCCTTAGTCGTTTACGCGGGCCCAGGGCGGATTGGCCGACTTCACGCACAACCTTTGAATCTCTTCGCAGCCGTACGCAGGTTTCCTCATGATGTTTTCGTTCACCGTAAGAGCGTCGGATATCCGACCTTATATACAAATAATATGAAAGTCAACATAGCAAGTGACCAAAACACGTGGCAGCATTGGATTGAATAATCCGATTTCTATTGCGGTCGCCGAGGTTACACGACATTTGCGGTTTGTAAATTGCGTTAAAATGAATTTGTATGCATTTGACGTTGCTTACTTGGTATGCGGTTCTAAATTAAGCACTGTGATTATGAGCATGTAGATACTGTTGTATCAAATAAATGAACCACAACCATGATCGAACTTGAATGATTGAATGATTTTAACACTATTGTCTGGTGTAAAATGATGGGTGTTGTTTTTTATACGATGATTGTCACATCGGCCACAAAAAATTACAACTTTGCGATGTTATGGTTACGGACAAAACACTGAATACGAAAAACACTCAAGTTAAGACCTTTTATGAGCCAGGATTCCAGATACAATAGAAAATCTATTTCGTCTGTTGAAAATATCCGTGTACGATGGTTACAAGGTTACACATGTTTTTTTGTGTTTTATATCACTTTTGAACTTTTGGAAGAGAAAAATAAACAGTTATTTTAAATTAGATAAATGAAATTAGTTGTTCAAGCGGTTTAATCCGTAAAATTAGTTTGGATACAAAGCTCTACAGTTTGTATTTCACAAAACTTTGCTGTCTAAAATCGGGTGCATTTTGGAAACATTGGCTAACTGTTGGATTTCGCGTTTGTTTATTTTATGCATTTGATAGTCCCTTAGCTTTGTTTATAATGTGTTAACTATGTTAATTTATTTCTGTATTCTATTGGGCGTGCACCTTTCTATTTCACATCATCAGCTCATTAAACGTCCCCACCGAGGGGCACGAGCCTACCCGTACGCGGGTGTATAGGCCTTAGTCGTCCACGCGGGCCCAGTGCGGATTGGACGACTTCACACACAACCTGCGAATCTCTTCGCAGGCGTGCATGAAGGTTTCCTCACGATGTTTTCCTTCACCGTAAGAGCGTCGGATAACGTACATATATTTTCGAAAATTCGAAAACACATTGGTACGTGAAGGGATTTGAACCTCAGCCCTTCCGGTAGGAAGGCGACAGTCCACACCATTGAGCCACCGACACTCTTTACCTTTCTTTTTCTACCTTTGTGTTAAATGAAGCTATTGAAATTCCTGGTGATCAGATACCCTACATCTGTCCCAACGTCTCAGGTGACGGGTGCATTGCAAATTTGTCAAAAATAATTCCTGTCTACAGTCATTGGCTACTTTTAACACTTCATCTGTCATGTGCAAGTCACTTACCATCAGGAGACCTTATTTAAAGACTAATAAGGTCAACAATTGAATTAACCTCTAAATCAAATAAACCAACACTGGATTTTCAAACCGCTTATTCTCACGTGAATAGATATTTTTTTACATCCGGAACTAACCGGAATCCGTTTGCAAAACAATAATAGGAACGCTCGTTTTTATCACATGGTTCTCCGCTAACTCTATTGGTAGTAAAATGAATTGCAAAGGGAATTTGTTTTGGAAATCACACGTTAAAATATTTTACCTAACCTAGTGTAAATGGGTAGTAACTAGTCAATCTTAGTGTTTTAGAACTAGTTATTAATATTATATGTGGCTTAACCTAGATAGAGATCCGTCACAAGTTTGAATGTTATGTGAACCGCACACATGGTAAAAATTGTTTGCGCAATTATTCCATGTATTGGAGCAAGAAGTTGTAGTTTGATTCACTGATTGCTTAAAAAAAAAAGATGCATCGTGTTTTTGGGGGATATGTTAAACTGTCAGTCTACCGATTAATATGCGTTTTGTCGTAAATCCTTCAAACTGTGGTTGTATTAACGTAAGAAAGAAAAATATTTATTTGGTGCAATAAAAAATTGTAACATGTTATTCCTTAAAATAATATTAATGCTACCAAAATGGTGGCCATTCAGCTAATGCCAAAACATTTTGTCAAGGCGCTTTTGCATTGGAACCAAAGAGAAAAAAAATTTTCAACAAAAGAGAACCAAAGAGACTTTGTTACATAGTAATACGTATAACCTATAAAAAAACTTTTCTAATTCATAGTCTGGTAAGAACTGGTAACTGCGCAATCTAAGATAAGATCTAAGACAAAATCTAACAGTAAACAGTTGAAGTGCGGTGGTTTTAGCTAAATCGTTTTAAACTAACGTTTAAATTTGCAATTGCAGGCTTAAACAGACTCAAATTGAAAAGAAAAGGTAAATCCCAATCTGATTGCATATAAATCAGCGTGGATCCGGACGAATTAAGCGTTATCGATGAGTTTGGTGGAGGCTTTTGGCGGGATCTGCCGGAATGATGCGCGAGATTGGACGGTCAGTCGCTTCCTCCGAGTACAGTTGGCATCATAAGTAATTAACTCTTTCAGTGTTTCGTAGATATTTAGAGTTGAAGTGATTTTAGATCAACAGGTTGAAGTGTAGTGGCTGGTCATGTATGTCGCAGAACCGATGGCTGTTGATGGAGCAGACGAGTTTTGGAGTGGAGACTGCGTCTTGGTAAGCGTAGCGAAGGACGCCCTCAGATCCGATGGACCGATGACTTGCGAAAGACCGCTGGTGGAGGCTGGATGAGAAAACTGGAGGACCGGGATATCTGGCGCAAAATGGGGAAGACCCATGTCCAGCAGTGGACTGCGAAAGGTAAAAGAAGAAGATATTTTAGAGTTATATTATGTAGTGAACAAGGTGACTAGATAAAGTGATCTCTACAATTTCACGGGATGATATTTAGCACTGTAGTGACTACGTACCTGGATGACTCAGTTTATACACTTTTTACCATTGTAGATGTTGGGATTGTCCGAAACATATAGAAGAATGATTCTGAGGTTGCCTGCTCAGCCATTTTGTTCGCGTACAGGTGTAGGTATAAGTAATGAACTCTTTATATTATTATATTCTATCGCTGCTTTATGTTTGTATGTATGAAAAACAAAGTGGAATGATAAAGTAGAAACATATCATAATGATACTGAGATAATATATTTGACATCTCGTCGTTTATTTATAGGTTAGTCATCGTTTGAGTGTGTTCTTAAAATTTGAGCCGAAATAGAAATATAATGTAGGTAAAACATAAATAATCAATAATGCACAATAATAAATCTAACTTATAGAATGATAATGTTAACATGAAATATTTCCGGTTCGTTTGTTTGGAAACTACGTGAGAACAGTAAAAAATACACTTCATATTTGGATTTCGAGTTGAATTTCAAGCAATTCTACTACGCTAGTCAACGATAATGCTAGAACGGTTTTGGCGTTATACCAAATTCGGAAAAAGCTAATTCTGTGAGTTTTGATAAACTTTTGGCAGGGTGTGGCAAAACTACTGCTTTTGGGTCATTTTAACAAGCTCAATTCCTAAGGCACAATTCATAAAATATGTATAGATATAAATATGTATAACACATTATGCACCACAATCCTATCGCCATTCACTGGTATAGATAGGTCCTCCATATCATTCAGGAACTCCAATGCTCCACTTTTTTATTCAGCCTCCATCCGATATTTCGCAAGTCTTCGGTCTATCGGAATACACATACATTAAGTTTTAAACTTACATCTTTGATACTAAGGCTTTTGTGTTTAAATATTTTATAATTTAATTTACATCTTGCGATTTAACTAGAATTTTCTCATAAATTATTTTGGCCTGAAATGGCTAATTCTTGTACGCAAGACTAATCTTTTGTCTTATCTTTTGTGGCGGGCACTTTTGGCATCACTCAAATTAAGAAGTTTGCATCGTGCCAAAGTTTCAAGTGGTTTATGTACAGTTGACCTGTTTAGTAAGACGTAGCTTAGTTATCATAATATACTTTATTCTGAGTGAAATGAAAGACTTATTCTCAACTCCACAGCAAACTATTACACGTTCCCCGTTATCACTTAGTGTGGAATTAAATTAACTTATTTAAAGCTCCGTTGAAGTTCTCTCTCTCTCGTTCGATATTCGAGATTTTATCACTGCTCAATATGGCGTCTTTTCTTCCTTGAAGGAAGGTTAAGGTAATGTTTTTGTATCATCATCGTCATTTGAGTTTAATACCTACGCATACTTCCACTGCTGAATGAAGTATCACCAATTGCCTTCCATGTAATAAGCCATACAACAGTCAGCCAGTAAAAGAGGCTACAGAGCAAGAATCTACTTGCCACGTTAAGATGTCAAGTCACAGTTCCAGTTATTTCATTGCCTGTCTTACTCTTTAGCCTGGAATAATTATATAGTGATAAATAAATCGATTCACTATGTAATGAGATTAGGTATGTTTCAATTTTTGTCCGTTTTTGTCCGTGAGCTTTTTCATAGTTAATAACATCAAAGTAATCCATTCAGCGTCTCATGTTTCGTGTAGTATTGGATAATAGGTATCAAGAGCTGCCCGGCATTACCCTGGATTCCGAGGCGTCCTGTAATATGGTTTCGACAAATTTATGAGTTAATAGCCGACGGAGACTTGGGTTGGAATCGGCGCCTTGGAGATAAGGCGCCATCGCATATATATATATATAGTATATATATATATATATATATATATATATATATATATATATATATGAAGCGTGCGTGCGATGTGTGTTTTGGTTTATAGTCGTTACACTTCATAGTAAGTTTTCAAAAATAACTGCATTTGTTTGTCAGCCAGTTGTGGCAATTTAGAATTGACATATTTTTTTACCATAACTCTCGTTAATCGTAAAAACAAAATTTGCCAAGGATTTTACGAGAGTAGAAAACAATTTTGCCAGTCCGTGCACGAGTTTGCATTGAGTTGTATCACTAATTATGAAGAAATTATTATTGTTCAGTAGAAATTACGGGGACCGGCAATGGTGTTGTCATTTAAAGGATAAATTTAAGATACATTAAATTATAGTATCAATAGGCAAGGAAATGCAGTTTTCAAAGACAGGAATAAGATTACAACCAACCAGGTGAAATATCTTGTTCGATACAGTTGATAAAAATAAGCATAATATTTAAGTATGAATTAACAAATGTTAGCTTTACTTCCGTTGCACCCTTTCTATTAATATTAAGTAAAGGGAAACGAAATAAGTTTATAATGCTGTGGTGGCATGAGTAAACCATTATTCATCTGCCGAAAACTTAGCAAGAAATTTTCCCAGTCCCTTTTAGCGACCGGTTAATATTATTGTTATGGTGTTAGGATACTAGGAAAAATGCCTAAAGGGAAAGTTAACGCAAGAAATTAAATATATTTTAGGCAAAGGACATGCTTAATAGTTAAAGTATGTTGATTATTAAACTAAAAAAAAAAACATTTTTGTTTTCTTATGGGGTCTATAGTTACATACCGAAGGATATATTTTTAAAGATAGGTAATTTATATTACGTGAAAATTAAGTGCATAAATGCACGCGACTTCGTCCGCGTGTGATAGTTACTTTAGGCTAACGCTAATTTTAACCCGCTACTCGTTTATAAAAGTCAGTTAAATAGGAATATTTTAAACTTGTGATCAATAACTTATTTATTTCGATGAGGATTATTATATGTTTATGAAAATACCTTTGCAAATAATGCATTATTTTAGAACAAATTTGGTTAGCAAATAAAAAAAGTTATAGTGAGCTAACCTGAAAAGACATACATACGTAGTCGGAGACTTTTTTTGAGAATTTTAAAAGGGTAACAATACCCTCATACATGACTTTTGCAAAACTTTAACCGTTTCCGCAACGCATTTTAAAACATTATTTTTTGCTTCTATTGTACTTACTGTGATAAATTATAGCTTGTAACCTATATCGATACATAAGCTATTTAACATTTAAACCATTTTAAATCGGACCAGTATTTCCTGAGCGCGTTCAAACAATCAAATACTTTAGCTTTATAATATTCTAATACAAGTCAATGACGAGAAAGAAAAATGCAGATTTCTCGGTTACCTGGGAAGTAAACATGTCCCTACAGATAAATATTTATATATTTGTTTGATTCAACTGGCAATTAAAACCGGATTCATTTTCGAACATTTTCTACTCGATCACATAAAACGCGATTTGATGAAATTCACACTAACAAAAATGAAGCTAGGAAAACAATGAGTTAAGACCATTAGGATAACACTCACGAGCCCACGGAAGTACAGGAATAAAAGAAAATAGTAAATTAGTTACTGCAAAGTTTTGTCTTCGACTTCCCTTGGCGACGCGCCAATGGCAGTTAGAGTAGGCGGCTTAATACACTATAAGAACGACCTATTACGTAAAGGGATATAATTCATTGGAAAATGCACCAAAATGCCTGGAATTAGGCTGAATTTGAGTCAAAGAATTATAAGTTGGTCCTGCTAAAACATTTCATGGATAAATAAGTTAAACGCATTCGAAGAGGAAGTCGGTCATATCCGTATTGAAGCAGTGGCGTGATCACATTTTAATTATTTGCATTAGCCTGGACGTTTTATGACTACTATAAAATGTATAGGATTCATAAGTTAAATTACTTCACGACAATTTGGTTACACATGAACAGATTTGTAGATGAAATTGAATGAAAACATACTGATTACCGTTCTTTGATAGGTCTTGATAGCATATTCTTTCTTTATACGTTTCGTGACCTACTTTCAATTCGTTCTTATTGATAAAAATTTGGGGATGAACAATTAGACCAATTCTGAAGTCGAGTCAAAGTCAAATCGCCTTACGGTGTGAATTGTAACGACCCCTATATGCAATTGCGGATCCAGGGGAGGGTCATGGTGTCATGACCTCCCTGAGCTATTTTTAAGTACTATATTAACGTACATTAACAAAAAACTTTATGGTGGTAGGACCCACAGTTTATATACACCCTGAAGCACGAAATCATAAATTTCTTGAGACAATGAGATTATGTCCAAACTAAACAGGAAAAAAACTCGTAAAGCTACTTTCTCCGTGTATCAGAAGTATCAGAACCGTACCTTTGGAGCGTACTGTAGTAAAATAAAACCATAACCACAAGTAACACAAAGGTACACACTCAGGTTTTTCTTTTCAAGTTTCATTTAATGTTATTATTCGAGAGATTAATATTCACTGATTATTCAGAGTAAATTCTAGTTCAGACGAAACATTAAAATTTGAAATATAATGGTATGATAAATGATAATATAATATCAAAGTTTTTATTGACATTAAAACTACCTATTTTTTACTTAAACACCTATATTTAACACCTATTTTTATTGCGTTGTTTGTCCTGATATCGTGGAAACTTAAAAAAAAAATAACTAGACGAAAGCTTTATTATTTTCTTATTCAACTTTTACTGTCAAATCAAACCCACCATGACGTTATACGTGTTCTCGATGATATACAAAATAATTTGCAAAATACTCTGGTTTTGGGCTTTTATGCAATTTGGTAAGGAAATATTGGCCAAATGTGAGTTGGACTGTCCAAGAAGGGTTTCGTGACACTTTACTTTGGCACCTACTTGAGTTTTATTTCTTTTTATTTGATTTGGAAAATGGTTCACCATATGGTCGTAATATTTAAAAATATTACTAACTAGATGTAGTTGAAATCAAATTTTGTTGTTTATTTTCATGGTTACATATATCATGTATATATAATTTCAAAATTTTATTAAAACACATTTAAGAAGTTTAATATAGGGGGACGGGGGCAGCACACTTTATACCACATTAAAGTGTCTCTCGCGCAAAAAAGATATCGAAATAAGTGTTTTTCATTTTAGTAGAAATAATTGCTTCATAAGTGCTTTTTGTAAAAAATAATTGTCTTATTTGAATAAATTAATTACGACTTTGACTTTGAAATATAAATGTGCCCCATTAAAAACCGATAAGCAAATAAAAAACCAGTATAAACGCCATCCTAAACAAAAACAAACGGTAATATCAAAGTTAAATCTATTTAAGGCTCATCAAACATTCGTTACGTTGATCTCCAGAAACTTAACTCGAATCACCAAGTTGAAAACGACACAACTGACATTTTCATCACTTTGAATTTTTTATTGGATCTGAAGAACTTACTTATAATTTTCGAAAAAAAGTTTCGAAAGAATTTATTAAAGTCAAAAATTTGTTATGTCATGGAGCAGAGCATTTTTAACCCTCGACGCAAAAACGACGGGATGCTCTGCGGTTGCAAGTGGCTTAAACAATTTACCTAGGCAAATCCAGAGGTGGCCTTAAGTAACCTAGTACATATTTGGCGCCGAAGCCGCGCGTCATTGAACGAACCTACAGGAGGTTGCAACGATAACCCACTGCCGGTCGTGAGTGGAACAGCTGTCTGTATTAATTAATTTAATAGACGTCAGCAATGTGGTGGCGATACAGGGGCGTGATTTCGACATATATCTGATTTTTAGGTAGAGTAAGAAAAAATCATTTACTTTTTATTGGCATTATGGCACTCGAGTGCTTTGTCAACTTGTGATTGGTTATCTTGTGACGACGCAAGCCACTTAGCACTAGTTGCTTGCTGCAAACATAATTCTTAAAAAATAAAATTCAATAGGAAGCTTAGCTTAGACCTAATTGACCTAAGTCGAAAAAAAATATTTTCGACTTAGGTCTTCTTTATTCTTGGGATTCTAAATGAACAGTAAAGTATGCACAGCGGACTCAAAGTTCAAATTTGTAACCAAAAGTCAACAGGCTGACAGCGCCAAGAAAAGTCATAGTACCCTTAGAGCGTTATTTAATTATTGAAATTGACAGAACCCTTTTCCAATAGAAACTGTGCGCACTTAAGTAATCAAGCTTATTAGAATTCATTAATTATTCAATTGTTATTTTGATAGTCTATATAGGCACTTCAATCTTACCAAATTCTATTTTTAGTATTAGTATTAGCTGTTATGCTTTCTTGTAGCTATATTTCCAGTTTATTTTAAGTAGGCCAATGCGTAGGCGATTCAATTGATGTTATGCTACACTTGGAACGTCCGACGGAGCACTAAGGTCGTAAAGGGAAATAAAAAAAGGGAATATAGTGAAGAGGTAATCCTTTTGCTTTAGGAGTAAGGTTAGCGTAGGCCTAAATTTCTCTTCCATCTTTAAAATATTCGAAATAAAATGTTAATTATTTTTTAGTTCCAATAGTACAAGGTCGTTGCCTAAATTAGCCGTAACTATGTGTTTTACTTACTACGACTTTAGTAATTTCTAGGTGAATATTTTAGGTGTTTAAAGTAAAGTACTCATGAAAATAATATTGATTTTCAATGTTACGTATCATATTTGATAAAATCGCCAATATTGCGATGTAACCAAACCCAATGCCCCCATAAAAGTGTAACAATGAATTCATAAAACAAAATGATCACAGCATACGGTATCAAAGCGCCGTATAACAGGTTCATAAAAATATAACCACGCATACAGCTGAAACAATACGTATAGAAAATGTGGAAAAATTACAGTAATAATTCATTCGCATTGCCCATAAAGGCAAAGGACTGGACTTTTGATATAAGCTGGCGTTGCCGATATTAGGGTCGCATAACAACCTATGGACCCAGCCGCATTTGGCCTCTAAATAATAAATAATAACGCCGATGTTTATGACTTGGTGTTTTTTACATTGCAGTTAAGCAGACATCTTATTCGATGGTAAGTCTATAGGTTTGGGATATCACGAATAGGCCGTTTGCCGGAATGGTGCCACAGCCTTACAAAAAACTGGCCGAAATAACGCTTTGCACTGTAGCCGACTTAGTAAGGTCCAAAACTTCTTTATAAATTTATTTTTCCAACTTGCATTTCAAAAATTGCCAAATCACTTATTGCTTCTTCAGAGTTACTTACGAGCCGTTATGGTAGTGGTTTCATTTAACACACAATAATAACATGAAAATAGCAACTGGCGTCTGTAAATACACTTGTGATCCCCATAAATAAACTGTAGTACATTTAATTATAATGTTAGGGATTAAAATTTCAGTAATTAGGGATTTTTTATATTTGTTACACCGCTGTTAATCCGAACATAGTCTGCCTGTTCAGAACTGTCTTGGGCGAAGAAAATAGTAGAGATGCTTATATTATAGGGCTAAGGAGCAAACGAGCTTAAAGCTTACCTGATGTTTAAACGATTGTGTGGAATTTATAACCATTATAAGCTTGTGGCTCGCTGTATAACGCAATAAATGAGACAATACTTATGTAGCATAGAGTGAATTAGTATGTTTTAAAAGTTATTGATTGATTCACAATTTGGAGCAATTTTGTGGCTAAAACGTTTGCTGTACATACTTCAATAAAGTAATTAATGTAAACTTATGTCGATAAACCGTTGTTGTATGAAAAGTTTCTAACTAAACAGTGCAAATAATTCAAAATATAGGAACACAAACTTCGTTCGCCGAAAACGTGCGAGTTTGTGAGAAATTGCACAAAACAACTGAACGCAGTCACGGTCTGAATGTCTGGATATGATGAAATAATATTATTTCACGGTGTTCTGTTTACTTAGATATACTTAATACTTTGACAATTTTACAGATTGAAATACTGTCACCACCTCTAATTTTATAGAGGGTTAGGCACAAAATATACAGCAGAGAACGGGTGGCATTGGTCTCTAATTCAACTTAAGCCAATATCTAACAAGTTTTATTGGTACTGGTATCTTCAACCTTATGAAACAGTCTTTAGTTTCATATAACATCATTAATAAAATAAAACTTAAGTAGTCCGTATGCTAGGAATTCTTAATTACGCGCATAACAAACGTAAAACAAAAACTTGTCACGTGACACATCTCGTGATGAATAGGGAATGGGTCGCATTAATCGATTTTTCAGGAAACAATTAAAAAATCCCGTTTTTAAGTTTTCTTCATATGTGCCACGCGATTAATTCTTACTAACATCAATATATACTCGTATATATTTATCTTACAGGGGGTAAAAAGTTCGTGATATTAAGACATTCACATTATTGTTTTAATGTTTTCATATACAAAAACAAACCAC